>PVIH01014201.1:0-32306 GCA_004025045.1 Sigmodon hispidus | reverse complement strand
TCAGACACATCCTGGCTGGGGCTGGCTGTGGGCCGGGCACCCCAGGGCAGCTGGGCAGGGCGGGGTGTCCGGGAGAGCCGCGGATGGACCTCACACCCAGGCTGGGCCAGGACACCCAGTCCTTGGCTGAGGCCCAAACCGGCTCTGTTTACAGAATCTGTCAGCCTGGCTCCCCTCCCCCACCACCACTTCCCCTGGAGTCCCGGGGGCTGGGAAGGGCCAGGCGGGGCCATCCCGGCTCGGATATTCATCTGCCTCCAGCATCCTTCCTTCTGGCACCTTTCTCCAAGCCTGGAGTGGCACTTCCACCCCGGGGCAGGTGCATTTCAAGGGGGTTCTGTAGAAGAGAGCGCTTGCCCCCGAGGGAAGCGGAGATAAGAGGTGCAGAGATAGGCTCAGTGCCCAGAGGTGCCAGGGAGATTCCCAAGGGCTTCCTGGAATTCTGCAGACAGCCGAGAACGAGGCTTTCTGCTTCCTCCACACCGTAAACCCGTGGGCCCCCAGGAGCATTTCCAGAATTCCTGGAGGCACCTCGCGCAAGTTAGACGTAGCCTGGAGGATAGACTCCGGACTTCCAGGACTACTTAGTCCACAGAGGAGGAGGATCGCAGGCGAGCCCGCACGGTGACTCAGCCGCCGCCGCCCCCAGCAGTAAGGAAGCTCTGTGTCGGGAAGGGGGGCGGGGTTGGGGGGGGGAAGGACTGGACGCCTAGCCCCTCCCCCAGCCGCTCCGGGAAGGACGGCCCACCACGCCCAGCTTCTCAGTTGAGCCTGCAGTCCCAAGGGTTTTCCGTTCTGTGTCAAGTTACTGACAAAGGCTGGCACTTGCCTAGAGCACTCTGTGATAATTTACCTTCCTTTAGAGGCAAGGAACCTGAGGAACAGAGAGATCAAGCTACTGAGTGGCTGGACTGCCGCTTCCAAGCAAGCGATCTCCTCCTCAACTTTGTCTAGCCCAAGTCACTCTCAACTGTGAGATAGTGGGTGATTTCAATGTTATCCTACTGAGGAAAAAACAGGAATCTGGAGATCCCGGGGCCCTGAGGCTAACAGCACAAAAATATGTCCTTCTCCACCAGCATGGTAGCCCACAACTTTGATCCCAGCTTTTGGGAGGCAGGGGAAATTGGATCTCTGAGATTGAGGCCAGCCTGGTCTACAGCCTGAGCTCTAGAACAACCAAGGATACCTAGATAAATCTTGTCTTGAAAGTAAAAAACAACCCCCCCCTCCTACACACACACACACACACACACACACACACACACACACACACACACACACACACTTCCCAAGTCCAGTGGCATTGCTAAACATTTGCTGAAAGTCTAGCCTGGTGTCCTAGCCTTGAATTTCCTTGTTATCTCCTTTCTCTAAAGAAAACTCCTAGCTGCTAAATTGGTTCTCCTGTGAGAAATTACCACCCTGGTGCCCAGCTCTGTGTTGCTCACAGATTAGTCTTTGAGACCTGAAATCTTGATTAGCAACACGCCCATGCCACTCTGAAGCCACTAGCTGTCTCTTACAGGTGTGGGGTCAAGACCAGGGCAGTGCCACAGAAAGGTTAGTCCAAACCTTTTGTACCAGCACTCAGTAGGCAGAAGTGATCTCTGTGAGTTTGAGACTGGCCTGGTCTGCATAGCGAGTTGAGAGGAGAGAGGGAAAGCGAAAGAATATGAGAGAGAGAGAGAGAGAGAGAGAGAGAGAGAGAGAGAGAGAGAGAGAGAGAGAGAGAGATTGAGAGACTGAATTTCAAAATGTCAAGAAGCAAAAAAAAACCCAAAAAAAAAACAATGATGTAGAAGAGTATGGTGGCATACATCTTTAATTCCAACACTTGGGAGGCTGAGGCAGTCATATACTATGAGTTCAAGGCCAACCTGGTCTATATAGAGAACTCCAGGTCAGTCAAAGTTACATAATGAGACCCTGTGTGGTATTTTGAACATAATTGCTTCCCATAATCTCATAGTGCCTGTTAGGAGGTGTGGCTTTGTTGGAGTGGATATGGCCTTCTTGGAGGAAGTGCATCGCTGTGGGGGTGGGTTTTGATTTTTCGTATGCTCAGGAGACTGCCCAGTGTGTCAGTTGACTTCATTTAACCTACAAGATGGAGGCCTCTCAGCCTCAGCACCATATCTGCCTGCATGTTGCCATGATCCCTGTCATAATGAAAACAGACTGAACTTCCGAAACTGAAAAAGACCACCTCAATTAGAAGTTTACTTTATAATAGTTGCTGTGGTCATGGTGTCTCTTCACGGCAATAAAAAGCCTAAGATACCCTTTTTCAAAAAACAACAAACTTAATAAAAAACAAAACAAACAAACAAAAACACCAGTGGGAGGTGTGAGGGAATAGATGGCGGCTGCAGAAGTGACTCAGAGGCAGGGATGCGATGACCCCCTCATCGATGCCCCAGGCAGTATCTGTGTGAGGCATGCTTCTGACAGCTGTGTGAATGGAAACTTTCTCAGGCTTTCCCTTTGACCTCTTTTCCTGGATACTCACTCACAGGATAGCGTGTCTTTGCCGTACATCCCTGCCTCAGGCCGTCCCTTGGTCTTAGTGACTTGTGTTTGCAGATCTGGGAAGCTGTGACTCATGGAAAAATCTGAGGAGGGGAGAGAAGAGGAAGTCTTGAGATGGGACCCTCCTCTGTGACTGAGTTGGTCTGACCTGGTCCCCAGTCTAGGTTCAAAGGGCTTCTCAGAAAAGTATGACCTTGCTCAAAAATCACTTAGCCTTCCAGGGCTTCTGTAAAACCAGAGAATTCAAATGCCAAACCTCCTTCCTGGAAAGACTGTTGGTTGCCCTTGTGTAAGTGACCTTTGTGACCAAGCATGATTAGGGCTAGTGCCCTTCAGTTGGCCTAGCCTTGTGGGCAAACCATATCCTTTCCAGTTATTTCTGGAGGAAGCTAGTTCCCAAGTCCAGGAAGAGGACAGAAGAGAGAAGGAAGCTGATGAGGGAGTGCATGGGATGGGTTCTGATACTAGAAAGGCTCAGGACACTAATAAACCCCTCTTCTGTATGCAGGGCTTGGTCCCGAGGCTTTCAATAGACATTGGAAGTCTCTGAAGCCCTGTTCTATGAAGAGCCTGGTTCAGCCTCCAGGCTCTACATCCCTTCCCCCTCAGTTAGGAGGCTAATGCCAGATGGTCAGACTCTTGGTGTAAAGTTCTAAAAAATCCCTGCCTTTCTTTCCTGGACACCCTCCTTCCCTTCTCTTTCAGCCATCCTGATTGGCCAGGGTGACTCTAGCCAATAGGCTCACATCATAGCTCTACTAGACAGAGAGACAAGAATGTCTAAGTGCTGGGATGGAGGCACCAAATGATAGGAGATTTGAAAATGTACTTTGGGAGGAACTTTGCCTAACAAACGCAATTTGGGAGGGCCCATAGCCCCACCCCTAAAGTTAAAAAGAGATTTTAGGCATGCTGTGACTTGGGCCTAGATCTGGTTCCAAAAGGTTTTAGAGTTGGGAAACAGACTGCCCTACATGTTAGAAGATTATGGAGTTGGACTTCTCCAAGTCTGTCACTTGATTTGCTGTCAAAAAGTGGCCTTAGCCAGCTCTTCCCTGAGGCACACAAATCTCTCCATTGTGGAGCCTCAGTTCACTGGATTGATCCACCCACAGGAGTCCAAGTTAGAAACCTCAACTGTCAGCTCCACCCCTAGTCAGTCTATCTATCCATCTGTCTATTCTGATTACTGTTATTACTATTTTTCACAGAGTTTTTAATGCACCTCAGCCAGGCCTCTACTCACTAATGGATGAGAATGACCTCGTTCTTCTGATCATCTTGCTTCCACCTCCTCGGTGCTAGGATTTCAGGCATGTGCCTAGTGTGTGCTGGGAACCAAATCCAAGCTTCTGCGCATGCTAGGGAAGAGTCGACCCCTGAGCTGCAGCCCCAGCTCCTGACAACTTCCTAGTGCTAGATTATGGGCACATGCCACCTCTGTCTTTCTTTGGGAACAAATTGCTCCCGACTTCAGCGAATCATAATTCCCCCTGAAGAGCAATCTTGAGAATGTCAAGGGGAAATTATTGAATTATCCCAGTTGGCAGAGAAATCTAATTTATAGCAAAGCATTTCTCTTGAAGTTTTAATAGATTTTCTTTCCCCTCGGATGGATTTTAATGCTCAATTGTTTCCTGGGTTTGGAAATTTCGTTTGAAGCACTAACATCACTTTTCTGGTCTTGATTTATTACCAGCTCCTGGCTTCTGAGTCTGATAGGAAATTCAGCAGCCTGTTTGCCCTCAAATATGAGAGGCCTTCAATCTCTGATCAGCCTGTCTCCACCTCACTAAGGCCTAGAGGCCTGCCTGAACCTTCTGGATCTTCCTTAACCTGGAAGAGGTTCCCTCCTTGAGAAGTTTGCTGGAGCTGAAATACCACTGGCCAGTAACATCCTCCACATGACTAACCTGCCAAACCCCTTTCTGTTTACTTCCTTCCTGCAAGCCAATCAACAGGTCTGGTGGGCAGGAAGTGAAAACAGATGATGTCACATGAAATATAGGATGACATGGCTGAGTGGCAGTGTTCCTGCTTGGAACAGTGACAGCTAAGCCTCCTGTGAGCAAAGGAACATTTGTGTTGATGTCTTTTGGGGTCCGCTGGAATGGAACCATCTGGAAATAGCATGGGAACAACATGGCAAAGAAGCTACCTGGAGGTCTCTGTTTATAAGGCCCCCTTCTAGAAGGATCTGGAAGCTCCGTAGAATCTTCCTGGAGAGACAGGCAGTAGGTTGGATACCCAGCTGCCTTCTTTTATTTATTTAATTTTTAAAGTGTTAACAATAGGTACCACTTATGGCTGGCTACTAGAATATGTAAAATGTCTTAGATTTACTTACTTCATTTTGCATGTATGAGTGCTTTGCCTACATGTATGTGGATAAACCACTTGCAGGCCTATGAAGTCAGAAGAAGGTGTCACAGTTAGAGATGGTTGTGAGTTGCCATGTGAGTGCTGGAAACTAAACCCGGGTCCTCAATAAAAGTAGCCAGTGCTCTTTACAGCTCAGCCATCTCTCCAACTCCAGATCCTTAGCTACCTTCTGAGTGACAGATGAAAGTTGCTGAGTTTGCAAAAGAAGGGAGCTTTGGAATGAATGACAAGTAGACACCAGAAATATTTGGAAATAAAACCTACTTCTTTAGCACTCTTGGAATCATGACACCATTTCTGCAGATGTGGCATCTAAGGTTCTGAATGGGGTGGGAACCCATAGAGCTTTGGCAAAGGGACCAAAGGGAGACTGAGACCTTGTCCCTGGGGGCTCTTTTCAGTGTGAGAGAGGTTCCCCAAGGCCCCAACCTCACCCTGCAGGGCTCAGCAAAATTCAGGCTTCATGGTGAGAATGGGTTTCTCAGGCTCCGAGGAGGTTCTGGGAAATCCTTCCTCAAGAGCCTTTGTTTTCTGAGGGCCTCTCTGTGGCCCCCTTTCCTCCCGGCCTCCCTCCACCCAGCAGCTGGAAGCTAGGCCACCTGATTCGTTTACTCTCTGGCAGACAGTGACTGTACTACACGTGGCTGTGAGCCAGCCCCAGGAAAGCTGAGTGTGCAGGCCACAGAGGTTTCTGTCTTTTTGAAGAAAGTGGAGAAGGGAATTTGAGCAGGCTAGTCATGAGATCCTGCTTCTTGGGGACAGAGACCCTGATAAGAATCCAAGACTAGGAAATTTCCTAAGGGGTGTTGAGTAGACTTTAGAACAGGGGCCAATTGGCACTTTCTAAAGGGGCAGAATGGGAACCAGAAATCAGGAAGTCGCTAAAGGGACCACAAGTCCATGTAGATTCATTCAGTCTTGGGGCTTAAAGATGTGACTTAGTTGGTAGAGGTCTGGTTAGTATGTATGAAGCCCTGGATATGACCCTCAGTACCTCATAAACTGAACATGGCGGCACATCGCTGTTATCCGAGCATTCAGGAAGCTGGAGGAAGTTCAAGGTCATGCTTGGCTTCATAGCAATTTTGAGGCCAGCCTGGGCTACCCAAGACCCTGTCAGGAGGAGGAGGTCAATCTGGTAAGACTGAGAGCTTTGCGAGTCCTAAACGGGTCAGAAGAGAAGCACATTCCTTGTCAAGTGTGCTTTAACCCATGGGTCAACCTCCACTTCCTATATGCAGTTTGAGGAGATGAAGTCTAGGATAACCCAGGTTTTACAAGTTCCCACCCAGCTCCATAGCCCCCATGATTTACCCCCACCCCGGCTCCATAGCCCCCATGATTTACCCCCACCCCGGCTCCATAGTCCCCATGACTTACCCCCACCCCGGCTCCATAGTCCCCATGACTTACACCACCCCAGATCCATAGCCCCCCATGACTTACACCACCCCAGATCCATAGTCCCCATGACTTACCCTCACCCCGGCTGCATAGTCCCCATGACTTACCCCCACCCCGGCTCCATAGCCCCCATGACTTACCCCCACCCTGGCTCCATAGTCCCCATGACTTACCCCCACCCTGGCTCCATAGTCCCCATGACTTACCCTCACCCCAGATCCATAGCCCATACTGACTAGCCACTTTTACTGTCCCTGGGGCTTGAGCCAGAATTTCTGAAACTTTGCCCCGGGGTGAGTAACTTCCCAGGGCTTAGGCCTGGCATGAGGATCAGAGCTCCTCCTCTATGCCTCCTACCTCTGAAGAAGCAGAGGGAAAGTCTGTTGAGCCTATGGCGGGGGCTTGGGAGAGGCTTCTGATGTAGGAGCAGTCTCCAGGTGGGATGAAGGGCCTGAACAGACCTGAAGTGCCCGGGGCACAAAGCCTCTGTGCTGACTCTTCCGGCCCACGCACCTTGGCACAGGCTGTCTGGATCTGAATCTGTTGGGACCAGGGGTTGACTCGATTGACAGTGGTCATGCAAGAGGCATGCCAGCCATTCAGGCCCTTGGCCTCAGCCCATCGCTCATCCCATGGTTTCCTCAGCACTGGGCAGATGAGGCAGTGTGCAACAGAACTCACATTACAGCTCTAAGTTCTTGTAGAGTTTTCCTTCTTTATTGCTTTGTTTAAGATAGAGTCTCATGTGGCACAGGCTAGCCTAAAACCTCTATGGCCAAGGATGACCTTGAACTTTTGATTCTTCTGCCTTCACCTCCAGAGTCCTGGAATTCCAGGTGTGTACCACTGTGCTTAGTTCATGCTGTAACAGCTCAAATCCAGGGTTTCATGTATGCTGGATGAAACCAACAGAGCCACAACCCAAGCCCTCAGAAAGCTTTCTGACAGTAAGAGGCAACATCTGGAGATGTGAGAGGTGGGGAAAGTGACTGAACTCTTCAGACCCCGGAGTTCTTCTGGTCTGTGTGCGGAGCTAGTATCACCCTCAAGATCCCTGTATAGCAAAGGCACCGGGTATGATCAATCTGGTCACATCCTTTGGCCCCTTCCCACACAGCTCTGGGTCTGTCTACACTTCCACCAGCATCTCCCCTTCTCTGGGCTTGCAGCAGCCTCTGCACTGGCTGCTGCTCCTACCATATACCTCAGGGTTCCTCCTTCTCCTCCTTCTTGTTCTTTAAATGATTTATTTAATGTGCATTGGCATTTTCCTGCTTGTATGTCTGTGTAAGGGCATCAGATTCCCTGGAACTGAAATTAAGACAGTTGTGAGTGCCATGTGGGTGCTTGGAATTGAACCCGGGTCCTCTGGAAGAGCAGCTAGTGCTCTTAACCACTGAGCCATCTCCTGAGCTCTCAATGTTTCTTTTTTATTTGACAACCAGTGTGAGCTTCTCAAGAGCAAGCCTTGTGGTCTCTCTCTGTTGGAAACCTTGGGTGACAATGTCTCTCTTTGGGTGAAGGTTCTGCCCATCTGGGTCCTCATGCCTACTATAGCCACTGCACTCAGACATAGACACATAGACCTCTGTGCCCCTAAATTCTTTTCTTAAACATTTCACTTTATTATTATCATTGCTGAGTGTGCTTGAGAGTAATAAATAATTATAGAAAGCTAGTTGTTTTTCTGGTTCTAATTCTGTCATGGATTTTCTGATTTTGGTGGTGGATAAACAAATAAAATATTGACAATACTGACATTGTATTCACAGCTTTCATTTCAAATGCCAGTACTAACTATGCATAAGGCCACTAAGTTGTATAGAAGTTGGCACGTACTCTCAGAGTAATGCACTTCCTCTGGCAAGGCTGCACCCCAGAAATGTTGTGTAACCTCCCTAGACAGTACCAATAACCAGGGACCGACTGTCAAGTACAGAGCCTATGGAGGGTGTTTCTCATTAAATTCACAACTGCTCTGCCCCCATTCCAATAATTTGACCACATATGTGGGTTGAGCTCTGTTTCATTGTGTTGGTTTGTTATATCTGTCTTTACACAAACACCTTTTGTTTTGATTAACATCGTTCTGCAACTTTGAAGTCAGGAATGGAAAGCTACAACCTTACTGATGTTTAAGATGGCTCTGCTGTGGGGGCTTCCAGGATACTCAGCTCTCACTGCTAACTGGACACAAACTAGAATCATCTAAGAAGAAAGTCTCAAGAAAGGATTATCTACATTGGGTTAGCTTATGAGCATGTCTGTGTGATACTGACCCATGCAGGTGGCACTATTCCCTAGATAAAGGGTCTTGAACTGAGAGTGGAGAAATGGAGCTAAGCACAAGCAAACAATTCATTTCAATCTTCTCTTGACTGAGGGGCCACATGGCTAGCTATTTAAAGTTCCTGCCTTGACTTCACCACAGTAATGGGTTAAAATCAGGGATTCTGAGATGAAATTGCTTTTTGTCAGAGTGTTTCATTATAGCAACAAAGATGAAACTAAATGGGATATTTTGAAATATTATGTAAATTTAAAATTTGTTTTAGATGTTTATTTTATGTATATATGTGTTTTGCCTGTGTGTTTGTGCCCCATGTTTGTGCCTGGCCTGTGGGGGCTGGAAGAGGCCATAAGACGCCTTGGGACTGGAGTTCCAGGGGATTGTGATCCACCATGTGGGTTCAAGGAACTAACTGTGTCCTCTTCAGGAACAGCCAGTGCTCTTAAGCACTGAGCCATCTCTCGAATCCCTAATATCAAGATGTAATTTTACATTTTTAGAAACTGCTTTTTGAGATTTTGTTTGTTTTGTTGAAACATAGTCTCATGTAACCCAGGTGAGCCTTGGACCCTTGATCTTACCTGCCTCTACCTCCCAAGTGCACCCTGATGCCTGCTTTGCTTTTTGAGGGGGTGTGACAATGATTTGACGGTGATGGCATTCACCTATGGAGTTTTAAGGAGGGCCAGGACTACTCCGAGGTACTGAGTTACCATGGGGGAAGTAAGGATGGTCTGAGTGATGGGGAAGGCTCAGACATGGCACATCAAGACAGCAAAGGGCTGTTGTTTAAGGTACAAGACCTCTGGGGTTTGCAAGACTTCCTCCATCAGAAAAGAGGCAAGGGGTGAGAGACAGCCAGGAGATTCTCATTAGTACAATGAACACTGTGTGCTTATAATTTTTCCTCCCTTTATCCAGGTCTTCAGCTCTTTGTGCTCCTTGTTGATTTATTGGAATGACAGCTTCCTATCTGGGCTCTTAGGAGCAGCGCCCCTTCCTCAGAACTGTGAGAGAATACCTGACAGAGAAGCCGCAGGAAGGGAAGGGTTATTTGGATTCATGGTTTAAAAGGGTCCACAGTGGTAGGGAAAGCAAGGTAGGGTTTGTGACAGCATGAGTGTGACTTAGATCGCTCACATGTTTGTGAGTCAGGAACCAGAGTATTTGACTGGGGAAAGGTTGGATCATGTCTTAGTTGGGGTTTCTATTGCTGTGAAGAGGCACCATAACCTAAGTAACTCTTATAAAGGAAAACATTTCACTGGGGTGGCTTACAGTTCAGAGGTTCAGTCCGTTATCCTCATGGTGAAACATGGCAGTGGGCAGGCAGACATAGTGCTGGAGAAGAAACTGAGAGTCCTATCAGCAGGCAACAGGAAGGGAACTGAGATACTGGGTGTGGCTTGAACATATATGAGACCTCAAAGCCCATCTCCACAGAGACACACTTCCTCCAAAAGGGTCACATCCTCTCCCAAAGCCACACCTCCTAGTAGTGCCACTCCCTTTAGGGACCATTTTCTTTCAAACCACCACAGATCATAACATTCAAAGTCTCGGAGCTGGAGAGATGGCTCAGTGGTTAAGAGCACCGTCTGCTCTTCCAGAGGACCCGGGTTCGATTCCCAGCACCCACATGGCAGCTAACAACTGTCTGTAGTTCCAGTTCCAGGCAAACACCAAGGCAAATAAGTAAAATAAATAATAAAGTTTAAAAAAAAAAAAACATTCAAAGTCTCACCCTTAGTGACAATAAACACTGTATCACCACATACCTCCACTGATCAGACTTCCTTTTCCAGAGGTCCCATAGCCTCCAAGGCCAGGGATACCAGCAGGACTAAATGTTCAAATGCATGAGCCTGTGGGCAACACTTCACACTTAAATCACAAGAAATTCTAGCAGTGTTTTTGAAGTGGAAGGACATTCTGTGATACCTCTAACCCTTAGGTCATTCCCGCAGTCAGCCAGCTGCCTTGCATGTCTCCTCGAGATAATGGAGGAGGCTGGGTGTACCTCAATGAGAGAAAAGTTGATCAACATGTAAGAGGTCCTGGGTTCCACCTTCAGCACACGATGGACACACATACACACACACACACACACACACACACACACACACAGAGCATACTATCAGCTTTTAACCCTGACAGAGCGGGCCAGGAGGAATCACTTGCTGAAGAATCAAACCAGTAATAGCATCATGGGTGTGTGTGTTGTGTGTGTGTGTGTGTTCATGCCAGGGATGCAACTGGGCCTCACACTTGCTAGGCATTCTCTACCATTGAGCTGTTCAGCTTCAGCCCCTGGGGTGTCTTGTAGGAGCTCATTAAATAAGACTTACCTGCGGTAGTGAAAGCAAAGGTTGCCACAGGTGACCTTGTGCACCCTATACTCTTGGGAGATGACTCATCAGGCCCTAAGCTAGACCTCTGGCTTGGCTTCAGAAAAGCTGCATTATAGCCCACACTTAAGAGGCAGAGGTCCGTGACCTGTGCCATGACACTTGTTACAGAGTCACAGGCTGGGGGTATTGCTCAGTGTCAGGGTACTTGCCCAGGATGTGTGAGGTTCAGGATTCCAAACATTTTAAACACCGAAGTAGAGCAGCAAAAATTCTCCCATTTCAGGATAAAGTGATAGTGTTGTGGAATATGACTATGTAAAGAGGTGTTATATTTGCTTATTCTGTGGAATATGTGCTTAACTGGGCAAAGATGTGCTACTTTTGTTTATGCTGCATTTGTTTAAAGATGAGTTACTTTGCCTGCCTGAGGTACCTGATTGGTCTAATAAAAAGCTAAACAGCCAATAGCAGGGCAGGAGAGGATAGGCAGGGCTGGCGGGTAGAAAGAATGAGTAGGAGGAGAGAAAGAGAGAGAAGGAAGAAAGGAAGAGAGGGGATGTCCAGGGCCAGCTGGCCAGGCAGACAGAGTAGGAGATACACAATGAAAAGTGAAAAGCCCCAGCAAAATGTAGATGAAGAGAAACAGTTAATTTAAGTTACGAGAGCCAGTGAGAGGAGCCTAAGCTAAGGCCGAGCTTCATAACTAATAATAAGTCTCCATGTCACAATTTGGGAGTTGGCTGATGCCCCCTCCCAAAAAAAAAAAAAAAAAAACCCTGCTACACAATGGAGATCTGGAAAATTCTCAGCCGGGGAAAGAAACCTGTGCAACTGAGCTCTGTTTCCCTTTAATCCCCCTTCTTTCTCTCTTCCTCTTCATCTTTTCTTCATTCCTTTTTTTTTTTTTTTTTTTAAATTGAGGCAGGGTCTCTCTGTGTATTTTGGCTGGCCTGGAATTCAGTCTGTAGACTCATAGAGATCCATCCATCTGCCCTTGTCTCTTCAGTGCTGAGATTAGAGTGCATACCACACCCAAGCTTCTTCTCTTCCTCTTCTTCTTTTTAATTTATTTTAATATTTTGAGAATTTCATACAATATATTTGTTGGTTTTGCATGTGAGAAGAGACTCACACTCACACTACCAAGGCCACACGAGGGTTTATTTAAGAGAGTTCCCAGGCGGGTACAGAAGCAGAGAAGCAGGACAGGAGGAGAGAGCAACCAAAACATCGCGTCTCTTTTTAAGAGAAGGGGTGTGTACAGATTTACGTAGTCACGTTTAGGGGTGTGCCTCCGTACGAGGTACATCCCACTGGAGCCATGTTGGCTCAATCACGTGGAGTGCCAGGAATACTTACAATATTTTTATCATAGTTACCCTAATTCTCTCCTGGAACTCTCTCTGTAGACCAGGACATGGAACTCACAGAGATCTGCTTGCCTCTGCCTCCTGAGTGCTGGCCGGGATTAAAGGCATGCTCCGCCACCCAGCTGTGCTCCCTTTTCCCCGGCCTCTGCTTGCCTCTTTTAAGTTTTAGTTGAGATGCTAACACCTTAGTTGAGCCTTCTATGGCATCTTTCAGTTAGCGTAGAGTGAACTAACATGGTATTAATACAGTTCAGTCCCTTTTCTCCTGGAGAAGGACATGCCAACAGTGATATAGTTCTTACAGCCTCTTCTAAGGAAGGCTTTACAACCTGCCCTTCTCCATCCCACCAAATGACCACAATGAGAAAGCAACCACACTTGGAGTCAGCTTTGCCTAGGCTTGTTCTGGCTGGCTATGCTAGCCCAAGGAAACCTGTGTGTCTTTTGAACTTGAGTTTCTGGCTCTTGGGTGAATTAGAATGCTTATTCCCACATGAGCTAGGAATGTCTCCCTGGGGCTCTGTGCTTTGAACTGTCTTGTAAAAGAAATCAAGAGGTCCCACAGAGTGACCTTGAGGGTTTTCTTTCTAAGTCAACCCATATCACGACACTCTGGAAGCTTCCACTGACTGATCATTTCCACCTACTCTGCTCTCCCACATCAAGTAGTTAGGAAGGTCCCCAAGAGGCCACCAGGCCCCATGTGGCCAGTCCCCGGCTAACTGCAGTGAGATCTAGGGGAAAGGAGGTCAGAATGACACGCTTGTTTTACTGAGCAAGCATCTGTAATGTGGGAATGTTTTTACAAGCAAGTATGGCTCCTGTAATTAAAGATGCAAATCCAATAAAAAGCTCCAGCCCTTAGGCCATGGGTTCAGAGGATGACAGGAAAAACTTGGAAGGTGAGACAGTGCTGAAGCTGGGCCTGGCCAGGTGGGACAATTGATGGCAGGAGTTATGAGAGAGCGATAGGCTGTGCTGAAAAGTGAAATTCAGGCTCTGGATGAATAGGGAGATCTTTTCAGGGGCAGGACAAGAAACAAACAAAGAAAGAAAAGTTAATGTCTGACTCAGTCAACACAAGCTCAGGAGCCCACGTCCAGCCCTTGGAGTGCACACAACAAACCAGGAGTGGTTATGTGTACTTGTAATCCCAGCTGTGGGGAGGCAGAGATAGGTGGATATCTAAAGCTGATTGGTCAGTCAGCTCAGCCAAATGGGCAGATCCCAGATAAAACAGAGAGACTCTATCTCAAAACACCAGGAAATGGGCGGAGAGTGACTGAGGGAAGCTACTCATGGTTAACTTCTGTCCTTCATATGCACACACACACACACACACACACACACACACACACACACACACACGCACACACACACTATGATGAGTACACATTGGGATGCAGAAAGAGAATATGAGGTACTGGTGAGGGGTTGGTTCATAAGACAGCAAGTAAGGCCTTAAATCTGTTTCTGAGCCAAGGGGAAGGAACCTGCCCAGAGCTTCCAGGAAACTCCTTGCACTTCCAGTGAGAAGAACAAAAGCTAAGAGAGGTGTTTTCTTGATGTCCAAGGGTGGCTCTGGTCTCACCTCTCCACCGTGACTCTCTCAGAGGACCTGGTACCCTCTGGACCTCATGGAGCCCGTGCCTCTTTCATTTTATAGAATGATTCCCGAGAAACCCTTCAAAGTTTGAAGTCATCTGATCACTTATCTGCATTTCACCTTCCTAGGCCTTGGAGGGAAAGTAAGCTTCAGAGCATATCTGACTAGAATGTGTTGGCATGAACCTGGTTCCTTTTCATATTGTAAAACTTGCTGCAGGGGCCAGATGGGTGTTTAGGTAATGAGGGAGTTTGTATGGCTTCTTAAGGGACTCAGAGATCTTGGGGACTGGATCTGATGATAGGAAATAAGTCACCTTCAAGCTTTATCTCCTGGCCTGGGACTCTGTCTAGGTCACTTGGGAGACCACTATGGAGAAAGACTAGAACTCAAATCCCACAGCCATTTTCATTTACAGGTCCTCCACAATCACGGTCAGATACCAAAGATCCAAAGACAACAGGAAGCCTAGCCGAGAATGGCAGAGCTTCTCAGCTTTGCCCTCCCTTGACCGTGCTGGGCTGCTGAGTGGCACAAGATCAAGGCCACACTTAACCTCCAGGGAATGAGAGACTTCAGAAGCAATGAATAAGCAGGTCTGGGATTCCCCTAAACCTCTGCCCTGGGGAGTTTGCAGGTGCAGGGATGCATGCTTCCTTAGATGCCTGCTCCTTCCTGCAGGTGTGGCCTCCTCTGGATTTCCTTCCCTGCCACTTCCCCAGTACAGATTGAGCATTTGGGGACCTTGCCCTTAACCCATCCGAGCATGCTACATTCTCCACTGTTTATGTTTCTTTGTTTATGTGTCTGTAGTGATGTCATAGTCTTCCTCTACTCTGGGTCCCCAGGATGTGGGATGTGGCTATCATCTTCATCATTGAGCAGATGCTCGGTAAACATTGGTGCAGTAGAGCTGTACACAGCAAAGGACAGTCTTGGTTCTTTGCTTCCCTTCTTCATAGCTCAACCTTGACACCCTGCCCAGCTTAGTCATCCCTACCCGCTTCCACTTCTCCTCAAGTTTGGAGACTGGCCTGAGCCATTGGCTGGATCTCTCTCTCTCTCTCTCTTTCTCTATATCATATAGCTCAGGTTGGTCTCAAGCTTACATGTAACCAAGAATACCTTGGTTTTCTGATGCTATTACATCCAGCTTCTGAGTGCTGGGATTACAGACATGCACCCCACTCATGTGGAGCTCGGGATAGAACCCAGGACCACGTACATATGAAGCAAGGCCTCTTCCAACTGAGCTTCAACTCCAGCCTCTGTTAGCTATCTCTCCTGAAAGGAAATGTAAAGAGAAGCCTTCGGAAGTTCTCTGAACCTTGTTGGTGAACATAGGACACTCAGAAAGTCAGGAGGAAGATTAGGAGAATGTTTGCTGTGGTGACTGACAGCTCAGAGTATATAAGTTTGACCCAAACAAGCAGAAACACAGGACCTGACACAGATAGCTAGCTGGGGATACAGGACTCAGGACCTCGTCTAGCTTGGTTCAACTCCCTCAATCATGGGCAAGGAGCGTGGGCACAGTCAGGTAAGTAGAACACTCCACACTACCTCCCATACAATGGGTATCCCAGAGTCTTCACTCAATCCAACCTCTATGCCTTCGTCTTCAGCTGGGTTCCCAGTGTCCATGCCGTCCATAGCAGGACACCCAGAAGTTCTACCAGAAGGGCCTCACCAGACACCCTGCTGTCCTTTGAGTGCCAAACCCAAGTTTTCTGTTTGCAAATTTTGCTTTTTCTAAGCCAGGGGGTTCCTGTCACTGGTCACTCAGTGAAGCCAGAACCTGGTCGTTCTCCAGCCATTAGAGAGATAGAGAGCTCATCCTCTATGTGGCTAGGCCTCAGTGTCTCGCACCTTTCCAATGGAATCAGGCTACTAGGACCCTGGCTGTGGCCTCCGGGAGGTCTCAGGGCAACACCACTGCTCAGCTCTGAGCTTGCCTGCATTTGGTCTCTTTGGTTCATTGATCAGGAATCATATGATCTTTTTCAAAATACAGCTGGTGGAATTGCCAAATGCTTCTGCATTTGGATCCCTTACTCGACAGCCTAGAATTTATTTAAACCTGCAGCGGTGCATATAGAAGAAAGCTGCTCCACTAGGCCTCCCCTGATGGGCTTTCATTTGGGAGTCTGCTTTATTTGTAGGGTCACCCTGGGATGGGCTTCAAGAACTGGGTCTGCTTCGTTTGTGTGTGTGTGTGTGTGTGTGTGTGTGTGTGTGTGTGTGTGTACATGGGTGTATACACACCCATTTGGAAGTGTAAGGACAACTTGTAGAAGTCAGTTCTCTCCTTTCACCACGTGGGTTCCAAGTATTAAAATTGAGTCCTCAGGAAGGATTGTCAGTAATCCTCCTTTGTGCCCTGAGCCATCCGGTCCTTCTCGGATATGTTCTTCATGCTCATTTATCTCTGGAGCTTACTCTTCGCACTGAGATTCATGAATTACTAATGTGTACTTCCCATCACACACACACACACACACACACACACACACACACATACACACACACACACACACAAACACACACACCATCCAAGAAGGCTCGTAAGTCCTTATCAGGTTAGAAACCCAAAGTCTGTGATGCTCTGGAACATTGCCAGTGTGGCAGAGACTGACACTTGTCCTCTAGTGCATGGACTAGCCAAACGTAGACTCTCCCGGAATAAAAACTAAATTTGCCAGCCTCCTTTGCAGCTATGTGAACAAATTCTGATTAATAAGATGCATGTAGAATGTTGTGTCCAACATCTAGAAAGCATCCTTAAGAGAAAATAGGCATGCCCTGCCTCTTTTCCTCCTTGCTAACCTGAACTGCAAAGCATTGTCAATGGCCAACAGCTGGGCTTAGAGCAGCCATCTTGGAACTAGAGATTGAAGCTTCTTTTATTTTATTTAAAAAAAAAAAAAAAAAAAACTTATTTATTTATTTGCCTTGGTATTTGCCTGGAACTGTGAACTGGAATTACAGACAGTTGTGAGCTGCTATGTGGGTGCTGGGAATTGAAACCCAGTCCTCTGGAAGAGCAGTCAGTTCTCTTAACCATGGAGCCATCTCTCCAGCCCCGCTTCTTTTATTTTTATTTATTTTTAATTTTTTTACTTAAAAAGTTTTTTCCACATCTACCACCGCTCCCCCTCCTTCTCCTTCTCCTCCTCCCAGTCCTCCCCCAGCCTCCCCCACCTCCTTCCCCATCCCTTCCCCAAGGAGGGCAAAGAGTCCCAACATGAGTCAGTTCAATCTGGCATATCCAGCTGAGGTAGGTTCGAGTCCTTCAACCCTTGTCCACGCCATTTGACAGTCATCTACCTTTGGAGGGTTTAATTCCTTTCCATGAAAGTTCCTCATCGATTATTTCCAAATCAGTGAGCTCCCAATAGTTCGGATCAGCCATCTCTGTGGGTCTCCTCCTCGTGGTCCTGATCCCTTTGCTCATATACACGCTCCTTTCTCTTTCTTCATCTGGACTGGGAGCTCGACCTGGTGCTTAGCTATTGATCTCTGTGAAGCTTCTTTTTGAGGATAGCAAATATGGTTGCTAACTTCTAAGATGAGTCCCGGCAATCCTTGGTTCCTGATACTCTCCATTCAGTAAGACCGGCCTGTGTAACCAATAATCTGAGATATCACAGAAATATAGCCATAGAAAGTACAGCATGTTACTTCTGTAAGAGTATCATAAAAAACAAACTACCAACAACAACATCATCACATTAATTGTGCTGTGCTTTCTCTTGGACTGTTCGCTCTAGGTCAGCAAAGGCCATGCTTTAGGCTCACTCCAGTGAATACATGGATTAAGGTCACAGGGAATCTAGGATCCTGCTAACAGCAAAAACCAACTTCTCAGTTTGTTGTATCCCCATTCAAGCCTTCAAATGATCACAGTCCCCATCCTGCCTGAAGTCTCTTGAACCACAAGCCTAAATCACTTCTGAATCTTGTTCCACAGGAAGTCACAGTGAGGTCAGTGATGTTTGGTCCTATTTGAAGCCACTAAAGTGCTTCTTTTCTCTTGCAGGCTGGGATGGAAGCAGAGCCTGTGTATATCAGGCAAATGCTGTACTACCAAACCACAGCCCAAGCCCAAGTCAGAGGTGTTTTGTTTTGAGGCAGGGCCTTTTTGTAGCACAGGCTGGCCTGGAGCTCACTATGTAACTGAGAATGACTTTGACCTCCTGATCCTCCTGACTCAACCTCCCAAGTTCTGGGAATATAAACATGGGCTACTACTATTTGTGTGTGTTTGCATATATGTGTGTGTGCGTGCACGTGTGTGTGAATTCGGGCATGTGTATGCCATGGCACTCGAATGGAGGTGAGAGCACAATCTTGGGCGTCAGTCCTTGTCGTCCACCTTGTTTTGAGACAAGAGGATCAGAGATTCAAGGTCACCTTGTGATGTATACTGAGTTTCAGGCCATCCTAGGATACATGAGACCTTGTCTCAAAACCCAAAAACGAGAGTAAGAGCACTTGCCTTGCAAACATGAGGACTTGGGTTTGAATCCTCAGCATCCACAAAGAAAGCTGGTCACGGCTGAATTGAAAAGCAGAAACAGCCAGATGTCCGTCTCTTTAATCCCAGCACTTGGGAGGCAGAGGCAGGCAGCTCTCTGTGAGTTTGAGGCCAGCCTGGTCTACAGAGTGAGTTCCATGACAGCCAGGATTACACAGTAAAACCCTGTCTCAAAAGAACAAAATCAAACAAATAAAAAACAGGTACGATTAGATTCTGGGAGATCCTGTCTCAAGGCATTGCACTCAACTCTCAAATCTTGTAGATTTTAAGGGAAAAGTATACCAAACAGGCAAAACTACATCTTGATATATTGCTCTAACTTGACCATGGCTGTCTCAGGAGGGCTACCACATGTTATAACATGCTGCCTGAATTCTGGAGAGAGACTCAGGCCCTGCCCATGGACAGTAACACTGCCGAATGAGCTACTGTGATGGCAGAACATTCTCTTAGTTCAGTACTGGCCTCAGCGGTTGGCAGCCCAGAGCAGGGAACACCCCACAGAGGATCAACACAGCAGAGGCAATATGATTCCACCTGTCCCTCCTCCTCTTGAAAGACAGCCTGGCCTCAACGGTTTGCAGCTGAACCCGAGAATCACTGCCAAACCTCTTCCTGCAAACAGCTCACTTCTGAGGAAGTATTTGTTGATTGAGTTGTGTCTTCCTTCTGATTTATAGAATGATCCAGATATGCACTGGCATCCAGCTCGGGGGTGGGTCAGCATCTGGGGAAGGCTCCAAACACTTCTCAGTCCTTAGTCTTCCTAACCAACCTACAAGACAGTATTTATTTTGGTTTGTTAAGAATGGAGACCCACTGAGTTTGTTAAGAATGGAAACCATCACCATGGTAGTGACATTGTTAACCCTAGCACCTGAGAAGCAGAGGCAGGTGGATCTCTGTGAGGTCAACTTGTGCTACAGTGAGTTACTTGCCAGCCCAGCTGATACAGGAAGATAGGGAGACCTTGTCTCAAAACAAGCAAACACCTTCCCTGGAGTTACAGGCTGTTGTAACCTTCCATGCAGTGCTGGAAGTTAAGTCTGGGTCCTCTGGAAGAGCCTTTGGTGCTCCTAACCACTGAGCCATCTCTCTGGCCCCTTGTTTAGCTTTTAAATTAATTTTTAAGAAGATTTTCATGAAGTTTTTAAACACATGTATGTTTGTTTTTGTGTACCCAACAAAGCCAGAAAGAGCATTGGATCGTCTAGGGATGGAGTCATGACAGTTGAGAACTGCTTAATGTGGTACTGAGACCCTAACTCAGGTCCTTTAGAAGGCAGTAAACATTCTTAACTGCTGAACCACGCCCACTTTTGTGGGAGTTTTTTGTTTGTTTGTTTGTTTTGTTTTGTTTTTGGTGACAAGGTCTCACGTAGCCTAACTGGCTTCCAACTCTCTACATAGTAAGGATGACCTTGAACCTCTGATTTTCCTGCTTCTTAATGTTCATGTCCAGTCTGTGTTGGGATTCGTACATGGACTCTATTGACTGAGCCACATCCACAGCCCCTCTGCTGTTTTCTTTTCAACTTGAGAAGTGAGCTCTACTCACAGCACTGAGACCACTCCCCTCCTCAGCCCCAGAAAAAGCCTTTGTGTATTTCAGCCCCACTTACATTTGGTATCTCTGGACTTAGGTACTTTGGTCGTGTACTCCTAGTCAAAGCAGACAAAGAAAGAAAAAAAAAAGAAAGGAAGGAAGGAAGGAGGAAGGAAGAAAGAAAGAAAAGAAAAGAAAAGAAAAAGAAAAAAATGCCCAAGACTTACCCCTTGCTGGCCTGTGCTCTCTGCTGGGATGATGAAGCCAAGTCCCCGATGCAATAACCCACCAAACACAGAGCCTCTATCACCTCCTAAGCCAGGGAATGGTGCTCCAGAGGCAAATGAGCCTCTTCCTGCAAAATGTGTGGGAAGGGAGAGCTTTGTACTCGCAGCCACTCCTCGAGGATGCTCAAGCCCAGACTACCCTCCCCACCCTGCCGCCCCCATCATCTGACCACTTCGCTCTCTTCTATAAGGCCTCCAGAGACTCTCAATTGCTTCCAGGATGCAGTCCAAGCTGCAGGTCTGGCCCTCAGCTTTCTTGTTTCTCAATTTGGTCCCAGCTATGTGTCTGGCACTGTCTTCCTCCACCACTGTCTAACTATCCATTCACCCTGGAGTCCAGCTCATGCATTGTTTAAAGGCTGCTTTCCAACTCCTCAGGGCTGCCAATGATGCCTCCTCCAATGGCAGGCAGTCTGTCTCTTGTTAATGGATGCCATCAGGACTGCATTGCTGAAGATGCTGACGCAGGCGGCACCCAGCTGGTGCAAGCACAGGGCCTCTCCCTGGGCTCACACTGCCCCTGGGACTGCACCTGGACAAATCTCGTGCAGAACGATTTCCAGAATGGCTCTCTCCACGGGAGCAGCTGCAGATCCCGCCCCACCTCCCAAGAGCTCTGCTGTGGGGCAGAGGCAGTTGTATTAGGACACATCACAGCATCTTGCTGCCAAAGTGACAGCTACAATTATGCTTTGGCCGACAGCTGGAGATGAGAGGGTGTACAAGCAGCCCAGGCCTCCATGAGTCAGCAGCAGGTCGTGCTGTGTACCCTGCTAGGGGTGGGGTGGGCTCCTCCTGCCCCTCTCCAGGTCCTCTGCTGGCTGACATTGTGTTGCCTACAGAATTCAGGGAGCACCTGGAACCCTCAGGTGAATAGTAAAAGCTACCCCAGGAGCAAGACAAGACACAGACCTCAGGGGACAGGCACTTGGTTCCTATACAAAGCCAGGGACAGACCAAGAAAGGGACAGTACATTGGGCAGCCTGACATGGATGTAAAGGTCCAGTCTCTGCTGAGGCCCCATCATGGAGCCTGACCCTGTGCTAGACACTTGTAGCTGACAAATATTTGCAGGTGTGTGCACGTGTGTGAGTCTGTCTGTGTGTGCATCTGTGTGTCTGTGTATGTTGCTATGTGCGTACTTAAACACACAGAAGCCCAAGGACAGCACAAGGTGCCTTAGTCAATCATCCTCTGGCAGATCCCCTTGAGACTTGTTTTCTCCCTGAACCTGAGCTTTCAGTTTTCAGCTACATTGGTAGCCAGCAAGCCTCATAAATCTTCTGTCTCTCAGGCCTCATGGCACTGGGGTTACAGGCACACGCAGTCACCCCTAGTTTTAAATCTGGGTTCTGGGGATTCAGACTTAGGTCTTCATGTTTGTCTGGCCAGGCCTCTAACCACTGGGCAATCCTCCCCACCCCACCCACCCTCTTCTCTTTACTACAACCCCACATGATAGGTTTCTAACTGCTCCCATTGTGTCAGGGAGGAAGCTGACAGCATCATGCTAATTTGTTCAGTCTGGCCTTGAATTTAGGATTTTCCTGCCTCAGCTTCCTGATAGAATATTTTTCTTTCCCTAAAGAAAAATTAGAGCTTGGCATTGGTGGCACACACCTTTAATTCTAGCACCTGGTAGGCAGAGGCAAGTGATCTCTGTGAGTTCAAGACCAGCCTGGTCACAGAGAAAGTTCTAGAACAGCCAGGGCTACACAGGGAAACCCTGTCTTAAAAAACACATATATAGACACATAAATAGACAAAAGCATGGTTGTTCAAATCTATTTTTTTCTTTCTTTTTCTTTTTGGTTTTTGGGAGACTCACTTAGCAGGCTGTCCTCAGACTCACAGAGATCCACCTGCCTCTGCCTCCTGAGTACTGGCATGGTAGCTTGACTCGCTTTTCCTTAATGCTTTTCAGATTTATTTATGTATTTATTATTTTATATGTGTTAGTTGTTGTGGCCACTCCCCTGCCTGCAGAGGCTCTGATGATTTCCCTTTAAAGAGCCCCAACAACATGGGAGACTCTCTTTTCCTCCTTCTCTGCTCTCTACTCCCCACTTCTCCCTCCCTTCCCCCTCCCGCACCTATTCCTTTAATAAATCTAATGTGGCTCTTGACAGCATGCTAGCGAGTTCTTCCACGTGCAAAATACTAATAATATGTAATATGTATGACTGTTTTGCCTGCATAAAATATGTCTTTCTGTAATGCTGTGAATATGTGTTGCTGACATTGGTTAATTAAGAAGTTGTTCTATCCTATGGCAAGACAGGATACAGCCAAACAAGAAATCCAAGAGAAATACAGGAATAAGAAAGGAGAAGACAGGGAGACACTGTGAGCCACCTGAGTAACAGGTGATGCCACAAAGCCTCCTGGCAAAATATAGATTAATAGGAATGGGTTCAATTAAGTTGTTAGAGCTAATTAATAATGAGCCTGAGACATAGGCCAAACAGTTTGTAATTGATATAAGCCTCTGTGTGTTTATTTGAGGCCAAGAAGCTGCAGGACACAGGAAAACTTTTGGCTACAATTGTCACCTAGTGTGGCATTAAACCACATGACCTAAAAAAGCTTAAAAAGACTCTAAACTGAAGCCAAGAACATCTTCCTAGTTTATGTTACTCATTATAGGTCGTGGTACAAAGATGCATCCCCTGGCCAAGGTAGGTTTCATCAGCAACATGGCAGACTCAAAAGGTCTCTCTCAGGCAGAGGTACAGAAAGGCTTCTCCCACCCACTGCCTGCAAGATTGAGAACACAGACACTGACTTAAAAACATAGCTCCACACTACTTAATACTGCCTCCCAGAACCGGAGAGGTGAGTGTGACTCTACCTGCACCATGTTGAAAAGATGAACAGGGAAGAGCCAGAAACCAAAGCCAGCTTACCAGCTTAAAAATTCTTCTGGTCGGGGGCTGGAGAGATGGCTCAGCGGTTAAGAGCACCATCTGCTCTTCCAGAGGACCCGGGTTCAATTCCCAGCACCCACATGGCAGCTGACAACTGTCTGTAGTTCCAGTTCCAGGCAAACACCAAGGCAAATAAATAAATAAATAATAAATAAATAAAGTTTTAAAAAAAATTCTTCTGGTCAAAAAAGGTTTATAGATATACAATATAATAGATTCAGATGGAAAAAAAAAACCTTATATGAGTTACAGTGTGCTAAAAAATATGTGTAGCCTTGGGAGAAAAAGGAAAAAGGGTTTAAAAAAAAAGTCCTTAAAAAAAATAGAGGGCAGGAGAGATGGCTCAGGGGTTAAGAGCACTGAATGTTCTTCTGGAGGACTTGAGTTCAATTCCCAGCATACACATGGCAGCTAACAACTGTCTGTAATTCCAAGATCTGACACCCTTATACAGTTATACATGTAGGCAAAACACCAGTTCACATAAAATAAAAATAAATATTAAAAAAAGAAATAGAGTAATTAAAAAAAACACATAAATATAAAATACAGAGAGTTTAGATGCTGTATATTATTATGTTGTATTTGTGATTTTTTAACTTTAGAGAAACATTTGATTAAGGGGGCTACTAAGTTAAACCAGCATATATATTTTAAAGGTATCTTGACTTCAAAATTTAGGTCTAAGGATATGTTACTTTGGAAAAGAGGTTCTGCTTTTGTTTCCACAAAAGATGAGAACTTGTAGATTACTTCCAGGCTAATACGGTTTGATTGACCAAGACCCCCTCAAGGCAACTGGCTGAGAGAATGTAGCCTAACCAACAACTACAGTCAAGATTTAACTATCATTCTAAATTTTCTCAGGATTCTCCATAGGATTTCTAGAGCCCTCAATCAGCAGGAAGTAGTATGGAAAACTATGCCTAAATTCTGAAAATATTATTTATGGATGTTTGTTTTTATTTAAAGTGGGTTGGTTATAAATGGTTAATGGTCATAGTCAATCTCTTTCTAAAGAAAAAGGAGGACATACTATATAAATAATTTTTAAAAATGCAGATTATTGAATCTACTTTAATCCAAAAACAACTGTTATTCTCAAAATACTTTTAATTGGTATGGGTTTTGGTTTACTGATATAAATTTAAGGGCAATTTTTTATACTGTATGTATGTTTCTACCCTTATGTTTATACAACTCATTTATAAATATAATGTATAGTTAAGAAATAGAAATTAATAGTCATCTATAATAGTCAAACTAATAGTAATGTTAGTTTTTTTAGATATACAAAGATATATTTCAATTAGGTAATTTTCAAGTACTTCAAAGACCCAAAGAATATGGCATTTAAAATGTTTTAAGAACTTAGATTTTTCTGAACAATGAGACATGTCTGCTCCTGGCAGCAGCAATTACTTCAAAGAGGATGATCGGCATCGAAGAAACTTGTTAGGGAGTTTGCTTACAATGTAAAAAAAGACTAGCCATTGGTCAAGAAATTGTTCTTGCCTGGACTGCTTGATAGTATGTTGTATAAACTGGACATGCAGGACCCATAGTAAGATGACCACTAACTTTTCCCAAACAAGGCATGATGGCCCTTCAAGTTCCTGCTTCACAGAAGAGACTGCCAAACATTTTGCAGGACACAGGGAGAAGTGACTGACAAACTTTGCCAGAATGGGCAGAATAGTCCTTCAAATTTCCTGTTTTACTAAAAAGTATGACAGAGACTTTAGGCTTGTTGGCTGAAAATGGATGCCTCAGTATTGCAGAAGCAGCCAGATGTCTCCGTCATTTCTAGAATTTTGGAAGTTGCTTGCAATGCACTTCCTGTTTACTTGATTTACTCAGATAATATTATATCCTTCTGATGTCTTTGATGGGCTGAAGACTAGATAGCTATAATTATAGTTTTTCTTAGTTATGATAAAAGGTAAATTAGATATGAAACTTTAGACTCACAAGAATAAAGAAGATAATAGAGTATTTAATTTTGCTAAATACAAGTAGACTAGATATTGTAACTGTAATTCTTGCTTGATAACTGTTTTGTTATATGTAATTTTACTATATTAAATGAAAACCTTCCTTTTTGATGAGACAGACAAGAGGAAGTGATGTATATATCTTTCTGTATGCTGTGAATATGTGTTGCTATCATTGGTTGATAAAAAAGCTGTTCTGGCCTATGGCAAGACAGGAGACTGGGCTGGGTATCCCAGAGAGATAGAGGGAGGAGAAAGATGGGGTCAGGGTAAATGCTATGAGCTGCCAGAAAAGCAAGAGGTAATGGACACAGGTAAGTCATGAGACACATGGTGATACATGGATTAATAGAAATGGGTTAACTTAAAATGTAAGAACTAGCAAGTAATGAGCCTGAGTCATAAGTCAAAGAGTTTGTTATTAATATAAGCCTCTGAGTGAGTATTTTATAAGCAGCTTTAGACCTCTGAGTCGTCTGGACCGCAGGGCTAGGCAAGACTAAGAACCTTTTGTCTATACTTGCATGTACACATGTATGTGCCTGTGAGTGCCTGGTGCCTGTGGAGGACAGTGTCAGGTCCCCTGGGACTGAAGCTGCCGATGGCTGTGAGCTGCCATGTGGGTGTTGGAAATGGAACTCAGATCCTCTGGAAGAGCAACAAATGCTTTTAATTACTAAGCCATGTCTCTAGTCCCAGCTTTTCTGTGAAATGTGGTTCCATTCTAGCCCAGACTGGCCTGAAAAGCATGGCACTCCTCTGGCATCCACCTCCAGAGAGCCGAATTCCAGGACTCCAGCTCCGTGCCTAGCTCTGGGTGATCTATCTGGCTTCTGAGTTTGGTCTGTGATTCCTGATTCTGGTTTTCCCTTTGGATGTCATCTTGGCTGTAGGGAAGGTTGGCCTCCAGTGCAGCTCCATGTTGGGTAAGAAGAGGCAGAGGAGCGAGAGGAGCTCCAGGAAGATACTGACCCTGAAGGGAGATTGGACCAACAGCAATAAACAACAGCTATTTCAGGTGAGGGGTTTGGGGTTGTGCAACTGGAAACCAGTCTGGTACATGTTTGCATGTTCAGTATTTACAGGATTCTACAGAAGCTGCTCTGTAGCCCATGTCACCAGAGGGGATAAAAGACAGGAGTCTTTCTCTCTGTCTCTCCTGCCCTGTCCCTCTGGAATGACCTCCTAGTTCAGACTCAAGTTCTAGCCCCAGTGTCTGGAGGAGATGGGCTGAGGTTACCGGAGCCATCCCAAAACTGCACAGAGTCAGCACAGACAGTCTAGTATGTGGCAATGCTCTTCTTGGTCCGCCTCCTCATGGGTATAAAAGGCCTTTGGGGCTGGAGAAGCAGGAGTGTGTTTGGATTTCAGCTGGCGGCTGCCCATGAATCACCAATTTCATTTTGTGCATTCAGCCTGGAAAGGCATCATTTCCACCCAGCCTCACATGGAGCTGGCGGCCAGAGCCTCTTAGTGAGGCTATAAATAGCAGATCATCAACTCACCTCTTCTGAGCTCATTGTCGGCACCATTTACTGTGCATCTTCCAGCTGCCTGCACGTCACCTGTCACTCAGATTTCCCAGGTGAAATTGGCCAGAGAGACTCAGGGCATACTCTAGGGTCGGGAGGCAGGGTTTGGGTTCAGGACGACAGCAAGGGCGAGGGCAGACTTTGAAAAACTTGACATTTAAAATGTCATAATTACAATCTCAGGACTGTGCGCTCCTCACCAATTAAATGTAGCAGCAAGAGAGAGAGACTGTCATTTCTCTCTAAGTTCTAGAAATCAAAGGCAGAGGAGTCACCAAACTTACCCATAGGAAAAGTCACACAGATGGGTAGGAGCAAATGAAAAGGGTTATGCTTTCCTGGGGACTTGTTGCCAAGTGCCGAACAGATACATGACTCTCTGGCTTCTGCCATGACATGACATTGCTCAGAATCCTTCCTAGCACTACCGTGCAGGGTGCTCCCTGTGGGTCAGGCACCATGCCCAGCCTCCTGTACGGAATCTCATGGAGCCATCATCACAAAAGCCGGAAGAAGCTAACAGCTTGTAGACTTTGCATTGTGCAGGAAAGTGTGTGCTGTTCCTACAGATGACTCACTCACACACAGACAACATTGCAATCCAGCTGCAGAGCCTGAGCTCTGAGCTACCTCTGGGGATGAGGACTGTGTGTGTCCACATGTGAGTGATCCCCAAGATCTCTACAGACTCATGACTGTGAGTAGGAATAAGATGTTCCGGTTTCCTGTGGCATCTTCAATGTCTTACATCATCATCATCTCCCAAATTTGGTTTTTTTCTGCTTTTTCATGCAGGAGAGGCTCCAGTTTTCCTATTCAGAGTCACACTCCTGTATTGTTTCCAGAATGCAGATTCCTAGTCTCCTCCAGGTCACCTGCAAAATAATCCCAGCAGCACAGGGCAGGCATGGCTGTGTACACCTTCAATCCCAGCTCAGGCAGGTAGGCAGATCTCTATTAGAAGCCAGCTTGGTCTACATGAGATAAGAGGCTGTTCTGGTCCACAATGCAAGTACCTGCCAGCCAAGGTAACGATGTGAGACCCTGTATAAAGTAAAAAGAAAAAAAAAGTATGTGTGAAAAGAAAAGAATGAACGAGAAATTCTCAAAGGATAGAAACTAGGATGCAGATTTTTGCATCTGCGTGTCTCTCTCTTTGTGTGTGTACAGTCATGTGAGTACCTGTGTGTATGGAGGTGTGCATTCTCAGGAAACACCCACATTGTGTTTTTAAGGCAGGTGCTCTCACTGGGTTCACTGATTTGCTTTGTTGGCCAGGCGCTCCAGGGAGCTTCCTAATTCCACCTTCCCAACACCTTAGAAGCATCGGCCATCACAGCTGGTGGCTTTTGTCTGTCACATGGGAACTAGCACCAAACTTGGCTCCTCGTGACTGGGGTGGGGGTGGGGGTGGGGGTGGGGGATAGAGAGCAATGGGGATAGGGAGAGCTCAGTCTGCAGTCCCTCTTCCTCATCCTGCTCCTCTACAGCCCACACCCAGCTCATGTCTTCTTCCTTCTAGGCCCATGCCTCCTCCAAGCTGCAGACCAAAGAACACTTTTCTGTAATACCAAGGAGGCTCCAAAATTCACCTAAAGGGACAGACACTTGACGCCCCCAGTGGGAAAGCCAACTGAAGATCACTGCCCTTGGTCGGAAGTCACCCTCAGACAAGCTCCACCCAGGCTTCCTAACCATCCAGTCATCTTCACCACACAGTCCTAGCCAGTGCTGGAATCTCCAGACATTTCAGAAATGCCTCAGCGGTGAGAGCCACGGGTGTGTCTGTAAGTGAACAGTGGAAGCAACAGAAGAACTCATAACTTCTGGAAAAAAAAAAAAATCAAAATGGTATAAAATCCTCAGAGAGACGATCAGAGATTCCAAGGTTCGTTATCAAAAACAGTAGGGATTCAAAAAAAAAAAGGCCTAATTTGCATTTTGAGTTCCAGGACAGCCA
Source organism: Sigmodon hispidus (assembly GCA_004025045.1). NCBI lineage: Eukaryota > Metazoa > Chordata > Mammalia > Rodentia > Cricetidae > Sigmodon > Sigmodon hispidus. The sequence continues at coordinate 3,584 of PVIH01014201.1, read as the reverse complement.
GACTTAGTAGGAAGGTTCTGCCTCAAAACAAAAAGACCTGAGAGAAGAGAGAGAAAGAAGAAAGTTGGTGGGTAAAGTGCTGAAATCCCCATCATCCACTTGAAGACAGACAGCAATGCATCGCTGCGACTCCAGGGACTTGGGCCCGATGGGAAACAGAATGGGCCAGCCAGCCATCCTGATGTTGACACACTGAGGAAGAGATTTTATCCGACAAGGTAGGGTGAGGACCACAAAGTGAAGTTGTTGTCTGACTGAATGTGAGCTTTGTGGTTCACACACCTGCGCCCCAAATTCAAGGGAAGAAGGAAAGCAGACATAAAAGAAAAAAAAAAAACGTGAAGGGGACAGCTGGAGAGATGTCAGGAGAAAAGCACTGGCTGCTCTTCCCGAGGACCTAGGTTCAATTGCAGGCAACCTCATGGCCCCTCACAGCCCTCTGTAACCCCAATTCCAGAGGATCCTCCACACAACCACACATACACATGAAAATAAAAGATAAATAAATTATTTTTTTTGAAAAAATTAAGGAAAGACAAACTGGCCCTGGTGGTACATACCTATAATTCCAGCACTTGGGAAGCTGAGGCAGGAGGATGACAAAGAGTTCAACATCAGGGCTACAAACCAAGACTCTGTCTCAAAAACTCAAAAAGCAAAACCAAAAGTGAGGCAGACCCTACCTACCAATAACATCAACACACATAAACTCTAAAGAAAAATATAGGCAATGTAAAAATATGTAAAAAAATGTAAAATACATAGTCATGATCAAAGCAACAGAAACTGAACTTGCTGGTGATATAGCTTAGTGGTATAATGCTCACTGGCATGCTCAAGTAGTCCCAGGCTCGATTAGCAGCATTGCCCATACCATCAACTTCACCAAAGATGGCAATGAACAGCATTGGGAGGGGGGTGAAAGGAAACAGATTCTCACAGACTGGGGCTGGGACTGTAACTTGGTAATTGGGCAGATGCCCTCCTGGGTACAATGACCAACATAAAAATAAGTTCTTTAAACCAGAATAAGTAGGCCAGATGTGGTGGCGCATGCCTTTTATCCCAGTACTCAGGAGACAGAGGTGGGCAGATCTCTAGGACCAGGCCAGCCTGGTCTGCAGAGTGAGTTCCAGGACAGTCAGGACTACACAGAGAAACCCTGTCTCAATAAACCAAAAACATAACAAAACAGAAGCACCATATTTAGAAAAGGGAGGGAGGCTAACACTGAGGGATTTTTTTTTTCTTTCTTCTCCCCCGTCACTCAGTGGTGAAGATTAAGTCCAGCCTTGGGTACACTAAGCAAACACTCTACCAAAGAGGTAGCCCAAAATGTCAGTTTAAAAATGAAAATTAATATAAAATAAGGCCTGAGGATGTAGCTCAGGGGTTGAATATTTGCCTAATGTACACAAAGCCCTGGGGTTAGTGCTAGTAGTCACCCCCTCACCCTAATTAGTTTTCTTAGAAAAAAGAGCAAAAAGAGATTGTTGTTAATTATCTCTATTTTGGTTTTCTGCTGCTGCTGACCTTGTCTGTCTGTTTTCTAAAGAGGCCACACCTACTTCAGGGCTCTCGGGCTGATTGATAGATTAGGATTTATATGACTGAGGAGAGCTGGAATGCTGTATGTGGAGAGCCAACATTATCTTGGGCTATCTGATGTCCTCCTAACAGCCGTTTATTGCCCATATCTGCATCTAACCTAACATCCTTTTGATTAGCAAGTGAAAATGTTTGGAATGTCTTCTTAGCCAACAGCGTTTCAAGATAGAATCTGTAGCCTCATTCCTGCAATCCCACTACTTGAGAAGTGAGTCACGATTGTCAACTGAGGGCCAGCCTGGTCTATAGAGTGAGACCCTGCCTCAAAAAGACAAAAAAAAAAAAAAAAAAGTATCTGTAACCTATAGTTGAGACTTCCCTGTTCTGCTGTGACCTGACCTGCACCATGTCCCCACCAATATATCTGATAAATGCCTCAATATGTACTTTTGTTTTGTGACATAAAAGTTCCTGTGACTGTCTCTGTGGTGGCCTGTGTTATTTAGAGAAACCAGGGCCCTTACTCAGGGCTGCAATCACTCAATTTTGGCCCAGAGTAAAGTCTCTCATATTTCTTTTGCGGGTGAGAACTGTTTTACGTCAACATCTCTGTCTCTGTTTATTTTCTTTCTTTCAAAGACTAAATCTTGACTGGAAAATGAGGTAACATTGCCAGATAAAATACACTTGGGATATTACTTACACTAAAAAAAATTATCACTGCTTATCTGAAATTCAAGTTAAACTGTGCTTCAGCAGCGTGTAGACTTCCGCTGAAATGATACAGAGAAATTTGTGAAGTGTTCCATATTTTAAATTAACTGAGCCAAGCATGATGATATGAGCCTTTAATCCTAGCACTTGGGAGGCAGAGACAGGAGGATCTCTGTGAGTTAGAGACTAGCCTAGTCTACCTAGTGAGTTCCAGGACAGCTAGACCTACACAGTGAGACCTTGTTTCAAAAAAAAAAAAAAAAAAAAAACCATGGTGCCACACACCTTTAATCTCAGCACTATGGAGGCAGAGACAAGTAGATTTCCATGAGTCTGGGGCCAGCCTGGTTTGTGTAATGAGATAACACATTAGGCACATGGACATAGTTGCTAAAAAGAAAAAAATGAAGAAAGGAGAAGAAAATGAAGTGATTTTCTTTGGGGAGGGGAAAAGGGTTGGTGCTAGGAATGGAGGATGATTCGAAGAACAATTACAGAATGACATCCCTAAAGCCCATCCTGCCAGCCACACTGGATTCATCGGGGACTGTAAATGCAGGGTTCACAGGCCCAGGTTAGAATTGTGACCAAAAAGAAAATGACAAACTGCAAAGTTACACTACAGTAAATGCTTCCAATGTGAGAGATGTGTACAGAAACTGGCCACACTTCCTGGTCACGAGTGGATGGTGATTTGGGATTGTGGCTGGAATGTCAGCTCCTACCATAAGAGCCACTGCTGATGTCCCCTGAACAAAAATCAGAGCTGGCGTGAGAGCCAGGGCATGAACACTGCCTAGCATCCTGTAAGGGTCTGGATCCAACCTCCAGCATCCTGGGAGTGAAGATACCTCTGAATATGTGAAGCCAGATAGATAGTCAGATGTCAGCAACGTGTAGGTCCTTAGGATGGGCAGGCCTCTTCCTTGTGGTCAGTTGCTAACAACCAGATCCAGGGGCCTAAAACTGCAGGACTTGATTGTTGGTCAAAACAGAGGAGGAAAACAGGGGGCATGAATTGTATCTGTGGTTCTGGGTGGAGATGTGACATTCCCAATAGCCCAAAAGTTTGGAGATTCGTATCTAGCAGGAGCCATACCTTGTCTCTTCCCTTAAGAGTTAAGGCAGGGGCTGGAGAGATGGCTCAGAGGTTAAGAGCACTGACTGTTCTTCCAGAGGACCTGAGTTCAATTCCCAGTAAAACCACATGGTGGCTCACAACCATCTATGATGAGGTCTGGTGCCCTCTTCTGTAAAACTGTATGCATAATGAATAAATAAATCTTTTTTTTTTTTTTTTTTTTTTTTTTTTTTTTTTTTTT
>PVIH01014200.1:44034-55083 GCA_004025045.1 Sigmodon hispidus | reverse complement strand
ATTCTTCTCCTTCTTCTATTCCTATTATTCTCAAATTAGGTCTTTTCATGGTGTCCCAGATTTCCTGAACATTTTGAGTTATGGCTTTTTTAGTTTTACTATTTTCTTTGACTGATATATCTATTTGAGCTACTGAGTCTTCCACATCAGAGATCCTATCTTCCATCTCTTGAACTCTGTTTGTTATGCTTGTATCTGTGGTTCCAGCTTTTTTTCTTCAAGTTTTCTATTTCCATTTTTGCTTCATTTTGTGCCTTTTTTATTGCTTCTATTTCAGCTTTTATTTCAGCTTTTAGTTCCTGGCATGTTTCTTTCATAGATTTGTTCATCTCTTCCAATTTTTTGTTTGTATTTTCTTTTATTTCTTCAATGCTTTTTTTCATATCTTCCTTGAGAGCTTCGATGATCATCAAAAAGGAATTTTTGGTGTTGCTTCCTTCTGTTTCCTCTTCATTGCTCAGTTCAGGTCTTGTATTTGTAAGATCACCACTCTCTTCTGGAGTTTCCATGATGTCCTTTGTAGTATTATGTAATTTTTATGCACTGACGTTTGCCCATGGCTTCAGTGGTTCACTATTAGATGGGTCTTGGTCAATTGTGGCACTCGGGTTTGTGTGCCTCCTGTCACCTTTCTGGTCAGGGTCTGATTCTGTCTTTCAGAGACCCCTGCAGTTGTTGGTTTGCTCTGTTCGAGGTTGTGGTGGGGAGCTGTGCAAATTCCCTCATCAGGAACTGTGGATGTGGTCGGGGCAGAGTTTGCCTGCCCCTGCTCCAGAGTGCGCTGGGATTCTGCAGACAGCACTCGGTCCCGGGAGCAGAACCAGAAGCAATGGAAGCTCAACTCTCCCTCCCAGGCTGGGATATAGGCGCTGAGGCCTCTTGCCCCCTCCTCACCTCTGGGCGGGGTCTGAATCTGCTCTTCAGAGACCCCAGTAGTTGGTTAGCTCAGTTCGAGGTTGTGGCGGGGTTTCCCTCATCAGGAGCTGTGGATGTGGTCAGGGGCAGAGTTTACCTGCCCCTGCTCCAGAGTGCGCTGGGATTCTGCAGACAGCTCTCGGTCCCGAGAGCGGAACCGAAAGCAATGGGAGCTCAACGCTCCCTCCCAGGCTGGGATATAGGTGCTGAGGCCTCTTGTCCCCTCCTCACCTCACCTCTGGGCGGGGTCTGAATCTGCCCTTCAGAGACCCCTGCAGTTGTTGGTTCGCTCAGTTTGAGGTCGTGGTGAGGAGCCATGCAAATTCCCTCAGCAGGAGCTGTGGATGTGGTCCGGGGCAGAGTTTACCTGCCCCTGCTTTAGAGTGCACTGGGATTCTGCAGACAGCACTCGGTCCTGGGAGCAGAACCGGAAGCAATGAGGGCCACTTACTTTTATATTGAAAAATCAGTTTAAAGTTCTCCCATTCAGTGTGAGCTGTAAGAAATGACATCTGTTTCCAGTAGGTTTCCAAGTGACACAGGAAATGTTGATTTGGAGTGGTTCAGTTGCCTCCTCACATACATCTTTTTACTTTGATCTAAGGGTTTCAGTTTGCCAAAAGTGAGTTAAACAAGGGCCTGTACATCCTGGCTCATACCAAAACCTGGGTTACAACATTGATGCACTTTGTGAGTTAACAAATGTGTCTTTCTTCCTTTCTTGCTTTGCTGGCCTTGGTCTAGGCATAAGATGAGAAGAGGAAAAGTCCCCAAATCAAAAGAAGGGCCAAGAAAGGGGGAGCAGTGTGAACATTAAGTCAAGGAACAATCTTCATATATCTCACCTTTACAAGAAGCAGTATTACAAAGTCATGTCCATAGCATGACTCAGATGAACTGTATTCTTCATGTTATCATAACAGTGTGAAACACTGGTACCCTACATGCCAGTATGAGTTCTTGAATCCAGTTCATATTTTCACCCAAGAGAAATAACAGCTTCCAGTTATTTTTGTGCTCTAAGAAATGACAAGCCACCAGGCTGCCACATCACAGCAGCCAGGAGCATAACTCATAACTCAGAGCAGAAATAATGACCAGTAAGCCATCCTCACAGTCCTGTTTGTCTTCCTTGCCAAGATAGTTGTCCCAGAGTTCTAATTATACATGCAGTGTCTCCCCATATTTTTCTACTGTGATGCTAACAGGTTGATAAATGATTCTACCCTTGGCCTTGGGCAGCCTCTGTGTGCACTGCTTTAAGACGGTGGAAGCTATTTGAAATGTTTAATCAGCAGTTCCACATGGATATTCAATACCAAGTAGACAAAATTTACACAGAGGCCCTTCTTAACTATAGCTGTCGGCAGGGTCTACCACATACCAAGTTTCTAAATGAAGAAATAAAAACTGAAAATATCTACCAAGCATTTCAGTATTTTGAAGGTCATAAATCTGAACATTTCAAATCAACATCATACTACAAAACTATAAAAGCAGGACCTTGTGTGCTGTTTATCCTTCCGGTGCCCTGAGACCCTCACAGGCATGATGTCATATCCCTGTGGTATTGAAGAAAATGAGGCAGGAGAATCGCTGAAGAAACACTGTGTGGAGTACATGGTGAGTTCAAGAGCAGCCTGGAAAACATTTTAAAAACTCTGATGAAAGAAGGATGGTGTAAAGGAAAAGAAGAGACAGAGGAAAAAGAAATATTGGGACTTTTCTTAAAAATTACAATTTGTATGTATATATACACATACATACATGTATACACACACACACACACACATATATATATATATATATATATATATATATATATATATATATATATACCTACTATGTATAATTGTTTTGTTTTCAAGTCAGTATTCTGTGCTCTGTATCGAAATGGTGCCCCTGCTGCACTGAGTGGGTCTCTGTGCTCCTACTGTGTTAGTGAGACATTGTAACTCAGATCTACCAGGTTAGTGGAGATCTCAGAAAATCCATTGATGTCCACAAGGCCTTCTATCCCTCTGTCCTATGGATGACTCGATACACTTCCTGTAGTGTTGTGTTGATCTATTTTGAAACCTTGTTTGTGAAGAAACCATAGTAATTTACTAAAGGGGCATTTACTCAATTAGACATGTTTTGAAATGCAGAGTCATACAAATCAATCAGTGCTGCTCACACTGTGTTCTCTGGAGTACCACAGAATGGCATCCTCTCCAGCACCTCCACCCCAGCCACATTTGTGCACACATGTACGCGCACGCACGCACACACACACACTAGCAGGAATTATTTGCATACCTTTTTAAGTATTGGCCTTTGAACCATACATAGGACAAATTTCATTTAAGTTCAGACTAAACAAATAGGAGACAGGGATGTGATGAATTTTTGTGAATCCTAAAAGGCTCTGAGGTGAAAGCTCCTTCCCATCAGCATACTGTGTGTATCCCTAGGCTTCGTCACAACTGAGTCACAAATCCTGTCATAACAACCAAACCAAAGAATAAAAGAACCCACTACAGACTGGCATAGCTCTACTCAGCCACAGTGTATGGTTCTGCTGGCCTGAATAACGCAACACTTCTAGCCTCTAGCTTTAGGTATCTCCTGACAGTTTTTTTTCTTTATTTTTTTTCTCTTGATAGTTTTTAATTCTTTATATTTTACAATGAATTTGAGTTTTAACACAAATGTATTCCTAATTATTTTTTACCTTTATTCAGTCTTAGAAACTTTTATACATGTGTAGAGTGTAACTTGATCGTGCCCATCTGAAAATTTAGATTCCAGAACAAATAGAATTTTGATTTAAAATTATTACACAAGCAAATGTTAACCAAGTGTTTAATTTTGTATGTGATATTTGAAGCATACATCAGAACTGTGTGGTCATTCCCCCAATGGGAACATATTTATTCCTTTTCTCTCTATATCAAATACATTATTATATATTACTATGATGGGAAGCTCTACATACATTCTATTTTTGTTTTTAATATTTCTCATATAGTTATACAGAACAAAATAGCAAATTTGTCAAAGGAAAAGTTTTTACTGATACTAATGTTTAATTTTTTTACATATAATTGAATGTATTTTCTTAATCCAAACATAAGGATCAAATTAATAGTTATATATATGACTATTTAATCAATCTATCTATGAAAGTACCTCATATTTTTTAATAACTTACTTATTTTTATTTTAAGTACATTGGTATTTTGCCTGCATGTATGCCTATGTGAGGGTATTGGAAACCCTGGAACAGGAGGTACAAACAGATGTAAGCTGTCATATGGGTGTTGGAAATTGAACCCAAGGTCCTCTGGAAGAGCAGCCAGTGCTCTTAACCACTGAGCCATCTCTCCAGCCCACTACCACATATTTTTAATTAAACAAATACATTTTAAGGTAGTTGTCTAGTACTACTATTGTTGTGAAACCAAAATTTTTTCCTCCAAAAGCTATAAAGTTACAGTGTCTATACATAAGCCATTTTAGTTGAAATCCTGACTTAGTGAAGACAAGACTTGATCAGAATCTTTGGAGTCAAACCCCAAGACAGGAATTGCCTAGGGATAGCTTACTGATGTGTACTATAAGACATGGAAATATATAGACAGGAGAAAGGCAGAGCTGAACAGAGCCAGAGTTGGCCTGATCTGGCATGCAGAGAACTGTAGCCTCAGTGGAGTCAGCACAGTGTTCTGGAGCTTACATGGCTCTTCAGAGTTGTCACAGATCAGGACAATAAGGATGTTGCTGTCCATTCCTACATCAGTCTGTTTTATAAAGTCATGTATCTTTAAATGAGGTAATGTCTCCAGGTCAAGGAAATTTCCCACAGGACGTACAGCTGTTAGCAGCTGCTGCTCCCCAGCAGCATGGGAATTCACCCATGGGATCTGAGAGGGGAAATTTTAGAATATTAGACACTCATGCCATGGCTTTCACCTTCAGGGAGTGTGTAAGCTGGTGCAAAGGGCAACTATCTGAACACCTGTTTATGGAAAGATGGTATAATCTATAGCAAATTTATGCTATTCAAATTTACTTAGAAAACCCTTCACTTAGGACTTCCCAGAGAAACTAGCAATGAAACAATCAGCAAGAGTTTCCCAGATAAAGAAAGTGTACAATTTTATGTAAAAACCATCAAAGATCCAATAAGTTATACCTACAGGGCATCCTAAGGAATCTAATTTGTAGCACATGTGGCTGTATCAAACAAAAAAAAAAATATGTGACTAGAGTAACCTTCAGGGAACATTTGGAAGAGTAACATGGAGAATCAAAACACTAATGGAAATGTGGGGATGATGTATAAACAAGAAGCCAAGTTGGTTTCTATTTTTAAAAACTTGAGTCCTACAAGCAATCCAGAGTGTGGAGAGCATCATCATAGTCAGTAAGGAAAGGACAAGTAGATGCTGGTGTAAAAATTAAGGGCACAGAGCAAGAAAGCCTGGAGAGGACAAGGGCAGGGACCAAGGAAGATACAGGTCAGTCACAGGACAAGAACCAGAACTAACAGAGTTTGAAACTGGCTAAGACACACAGCTTGGAAAACTGAGACTTGAACAAATAAGTCATGAAGACGATGGGAAATAAGGATCAGTAGCAAGAATAAAAAGAAAAAATAATGAATTTTCTTTTTTAATCAACTTAATGAATGAAACTAATTTGCATACAATATAATGTATCAATGTGAAGTGTCCATGATTCAAGAAAGGTTAACAATGAAAGAAGACAAGTAACAGAGGAAGACTTGTCATTCAAAATTCAGCATTTTGTTTTATTGTTTCCCTGGGGTGCCACCTTACACTAACTGTAATCATGAAGAAAGTTCGTTTGCTTCTTCTGTCTAGCACTATGAGTATCCCACATCATATTATTCACAATCTGCTTAGAATCTCAGATGCCCAGGACTCGCATCAAAGATGCTTAAATAACATGATATCGTGGTTACATTACCAATTGCTGTGATAAAAAATATCGCAACATAAGCAACTTAAAAGAGAAAGGGTTGGTTTTAGATCAGGTTTAAAGTTGGCACAATTAGTCCCCTTGCATTGCATTCACAATCAAGAAGCAGGATGATACACATCTTTAATTCCAGGAGGCAGAGGTAGGTAGATCACAGTGACTTCCCAAGTTCAGCCTTGGCTACTAAGTGAGTTCCAGAACAGCCAGGACTGTTACATAGAGAAGCCCTGTCTCAAAAACCTGAGGAAAGAGAGGAGAGAAAAAGAAGAAGGAGAAGGGGAGGAAGAAGAGGAGGGGAAGGAAGAAAGAGAAGAGGAAAGAGAATGAATGCATTCTGATGTCCCCTCTCTTCACTTACACCTTCTCCCATTCTCTGATCCCAGGCAAGAAATGGCTTCATCCACAGTTATAGGCTCTGACCTCAGTTAAACAATATAATCCCCAAGGCCTGCCCAGAAGTCCAACACTCAGGAGAGTCTAGATTCAGTCACTTGAACAATTAACACCAGCCATGACACTGAATGTGGAAAGGTAGTGAAAGCTTTCTTAACTTGAGTCAACTGGAAGCAAATTCAAAGAAGGAACATATGTGATTCACAATCACGTGTGTTGTGAATATGTGATGTGTTATATGTAAAAAAATTAAACATCACATGGCTGTGTTGCATTCTACAGCATCTGTAGCTTTGGTTCTGAACACACTCGGGCACTGGGAAGTAGTGTGGTGGTGTGACATCATAGCATGTAACCAATGAGACACTGCCAGCCACACTTTGGTTTTGAATCTAGACTATTGCATATTTGAACTTCAGTTCTATTTGTGTGTACAAAGCTGTGTACTCACACAGAAATGCTGTCCATTAGCTCACAGAGAGCAAGGACTGAACATTTTCTTTCTGTCACTTCTTGTCATGTAAATCTCAGATCACCATATGTCTGGATTACATTGTTTTAGACCATTTGATTTTTTAAAATGCTGTTTGAGTTGCTGGCTTGATGCTTTTTTGTTTATTTATCATAAATGAAGCTTGGCTTAGGATTTGAGCACACTCCTTAAAAATTTCTGAAATGACCTTAAGCACATTTCTTTAATTTATTAGCTACATATTTATACAAAAACAGTGGATACAGCATTGACAGCCATAAATAAAAATATTAGGTTGGGAAAATGACTAAGTGGATAAGCGCACTTTCTTTGCAAGCAGGAGGAGCTGAGTTAGAATCCTCAATACCCAAATAAAGAGCTGTTGTGGTCATAGCTGTAATGCTGGTCATATGCCTGTAGTGCCAACAGCTGATGTAAGAAACTGAGATGGGAGAATTATTCTCTAGGGCTCACTGGCCACCAGCACAGGGGAAAAGCAAAAAAAAAAAAAAAAAAAAGACTTCATTTTTAGGGAATAATGTAGAAGAAAATAGAGTAAGGCACCTGATATCTTGATCTGCCCCAGCAAGTATATATGTGACTCATACACCCATGTATACTCACATGTGGGCATACATAAACTGCCCAACACATAAACACACATACATACGAAACCAACTCTAAAAAGTTTTGAAGACATTCTGTGTTCTGCAGTACCAGATGTTCAACAAAAGTTCATTAATTCTTTGTGTAAAAGCAAACGGGCATGTCCATCTCATAAGTGTGTGCTTTCTTCTTTAAAAATGCTAATATTATATAAATACCAAACTGTTGCTTTTGAACAATTTTATGCTATATTATCAGTAAATGTTTGATTTGTATGCCTATTACATATGCCTGAAGCCATGTAAAGATGTCTCAGGTACTAAATGACCAAAGGGAAGAGTTTAAGAAGCCCCGCCCTGGTTAACCTCTTGGCTTTCATTTTAGTATAAATAACAGTTATTTCCAGAGCATTAAGATCTCCTGGAAATCCCCTTGGCTATGTCACTAAACTGCTTGGATTCATTTCCAATTTTCTACATCACTACAGGCAACAATGTTGATAATCTTTTACCATTATCCAAGAAGGAATTGCTTTGTCAAATAACAGGATTCATTTTCTTTAAACTTTACACATATGCTAAAATGCCCTCCACATTGTTTCACCTTTTACTGGTACCTTCTCTGGTCCCTCAGCATCCACCTGTCTCCTACTGACAAATTCTCTCTCCTTTTATCTCTCTGTAAGGCTTTATTTTGTTTGGTGTCATAATGAAGCTCTGAATTCCTGTTAATGAAGATTTTTAATTATACGGCAATGTTACAAATTAATACTCTTAAATTTTGTAGTGTAAAAGAACACTATCGATCTATTTGTCCTTGTGTGAAGATTGAGGAATTTGGGGACAGACTGGTCACACAGTTGGTTCTAGGGCAGAGTCTCTCAGAAGGTTGCTGGCTAGGTACCAGATAATCTAAAGCATTCATTTCAAAATGGCTTCTTCAATGTTCCTCAAACCTAGCACTGCCCAGACCAATCAGGACTTACTAGGCTTAAATGCTAAGCTTTGAAAGCAGTGTTGTCTAATCTGATTTACTAATCAGGCTAACCAGTCCTAGGGAATGTTCAGGGGGACTACATATGGCACTTATGCTTGGGGCAATGAGTGACCTCAAGTCTAATCTCTTAATGTCGCCCTTGTACCTACGCTGTTGAAGCTCACTTTCTTCTAGCACAGTCATAGGGACATATGACACTTTTAGCTTCTCCTATTTGAGGCCTAGTCATAGCTCTGGTTAGTTTTGTGAATAGTTCATGGAGTGATTTCTGGGACTCAACTGTGGTCTGTGAAAAAAAACCTCAACATTTCCTTTTTCCTGCCAGATACCAGGCTCCGACTGTCTTTTGGCTGGTTATCACCTAAGTCCTACATCAAACCTGGGTCCTGTGTTCCTCACACAGCACAGACACTCATCAGAATGTCCTTACCTACTATTTCCCTTTAAATTTTCTTCCATCAGCCTTGAAATGAGGACCTGTACGCTACCAACCCTTTCTATCTGGGCAAAAGTTGACTTTTATAGTGTTTGTATTTAAATCTTACTTCAAAGCCATTTTCCTAGTTTCTCTGATACTCTTTTTTTCCTATATTGAGAAAAAGCCTAGTGCCTGCAGGTACCTACCACTGAGCTACATCTCCAGCACAAAGGAATGGATGTTGATGTGTGTTAGCAGGGCTTCATTTATTGACACTAAAAATTGAATTTCCTATGTCACAAGCTGTTCTGTTCTGTTTGTTTATACTAGAGATTGAACATAGAACAGCCTGCACACTAACCAAGTGCCCTACCCGTGGGCTATATCCTAACCCTGACTCCTGACTGTATTATATCCTTGAAAGAGATAAGAAGACTTCATTCTCCAATTCATTTCCTCCATACATGGTTTCCAGTCCTACAGGTTAAGCTACCTCACAGCTCACTTCCAAATTAAATCTGTCATTTTCAGGCTTGGGCACAACTTCAATTTTATACAGATCTGTGTCCTGAGCTGAACATATGAGTGCCAAAAACACATTACCTGATTGCTGCCATCCGTGATGTGACACTTGAGAGGGGTATTAAAACCTCAAGGCATGGTGTTGCCTTTTGACATTCACTAAAATTATATGCAAAAAGAAGTAAAAATAGTGCAAGCATTCTAAAGGTGTATAATTTATAATTGCAGAAGAAGGAGACAATGTATCAAAGAAGTTTCCTTAAAAAATGGTAAATCAGAATACACACTTATCAGGTGATGTTTATACATTGACTTACAAATGAGCCTATTACACATACAAAATGTGGATACAATAAAATAAAATAAAATAAAAAGTATGATGGCTGGTCTAAAATAAGTCATAGTATTGCTCCGAGAATAATAATTACTCATGACTTTCCCTGGACTGATGGAAAAGGGGCAGCTCAAGGTATCAAACACAGAGCTTCACACATGCTAAGCAGCCTTCCACCACAGAGCTGCACCACAGCCCAGAATGTCCCTCGGGCTGGTCTCCAACATGCAAACTCTCCAGTTTCATCTTCCCAAACACTGGGCTTAAAGGTGTGCATTACACATCACATTCTGACGTGCTTTGCATTTGTGCACTGTGTGACATTATTGTCTGTCTGTTGTAGTTCTGATTTCTGCCCCCTCTAAGGAGGGGCCGCAGGCTCCTTTAATCCTGGCCACACAGTCCTATGCACATAGATGAGGAAGACAGCTCACAGCGAATTCAGTTTGTGTTCAGATCTACGAGCATCCTCAGATTCCTGAGATAAAGGATGCTTTAATGCTCAGTATCTGAGTGACTCTCTAATGGCCAAACCAGTAGCAGGAAAGAAAATTAGGTCACTCTGACTCAGAAGGATGACAACCAGAATCCTACATCAGAGACATATGCAGCAGGAATGGGCCCCAAGGACGCTGAATACACCATACAAGCTCAAGAGAATAGGAAATTTTCCTTAAACTTTTCAAATAACAGAATACTGACTATAATATTCTCTTGCAGAATACTTACATACAAATATCTGTCCTTAAAATATTGTCATGCAGACAGAAAATATTGACTGCATGTATTTAAAACTAAGAAGCATACAACTTAAACAAAGATTTCAATTTTTCATTGCTGTGGCCTTCAGTACATGTTGTTTTCTTAATTACCTTCCTAGATTGTTTCTAAGTTTCACTGAGGAGACAACATTAAGGTGAATTATGTGTAATTCCATTTGTTGTATAAATTGGGAGAAATTTTACAAAGACTAGAGCTATAGGTGGTGTGCGTGTGTGTGTGTGTGTGTGTGTGTGTGTGTGTGTGTGTGTGTGTGTGTGTGTTTTAATTAAATTAACAGTATAAAATCTGGGTGCACAGAGAAGGTTCTATTACTCTTTCAGACTCATAAGAGACTTCAGTATTGTTAAAAATAAAACAAGAACATTAATAAGATAGCTGACCTTAAAATATACTTAAGAATAACACCTAGTTTTTAAAGATTCACAAACCAATAAAATAACATTTGTAAGATGTATCTACTTTCCCCCCAAAAAAACCTTCTTGAGTTCTTGTTAAAAATTGTCTTTTTATAATTAAGTATTTTACAGTTTACAATAATTTTGTTTCACTTTTCTCTCTCTCTTTTTTTTTTTTTTTTTTTTTTTTTTTTTTTTTTTTTTTTTTTTTTTTTTTTTTTTTTTT
>PVIH01014200.1:10468-43934 GCA_004025045.1 Sigmodon hispidus | reverse complement strand
GCTTTCTACATACTCTGGTGTTCCTAGCCTAGACAGACTTAAATGACTCCTCGGAAAATGAAAGTTAAATTCACAGAGGAAAGGCCAAGACTCATGCTGACACATTAGTGTGCATTGCACAGAAAATACAAAGCAAGAGACAGATATGACAACACCCCTGGGAATATGTGACCTTATTGTATATATGTGAGAATTAATAGAAAAAAATAGCTTAAGATTAATTTTTTAACTGCCATGTAATTAATTTTATTACAAAGAGAAATAAATACTTTATGTTGTATGTATGATTTGGGAAATTTCACAAATATTTGATAAAGTATACATTTTATCACAGCTGTAATATAAAGGTTATGTTGACAAAATGTCTTTTACCTGAGTAGAGAACAATTGAACTGAATCCCAACACAAACAGGAATATGTTGATTATCTACTATAAAAGCATTAATAAGTATACAAAATATTTTATATATCCATAGATATTAATAGACAATTGTTGGTACAAGTTCTAAAAGCTTAAGTTAAATAGTAATTCAATGTTAAGAAACTAATGAAAGCCATGGAATAAATAGCATATAGTGCTAGTTAAGTGAAAAATACTAGATAACCCATATAGGTCTAACAATGAGAACAAATGATGTTCATATGTAGTTGTACTTTTTATCTATGTAAAGTTTATAATTTAAAAACAATTTAACATTTCACAAGGAAGTTGATATTTCTGCACAACAGTCTTGTAAAGTACCAAAGTTGACCTGGTTTGGCTTCTGCCTACAGGGTTTTCCTTTTTGTTTGTTAAATTTGCTGTTTTTTTTTAAATCTCTTTATTTGTTAAGGTTTTTTCTTTTATTTCAAGTTTTTTTGGGGGGTAGGTGGGATAAAAGAGTCTCTCTTTGTAGATCTGGCTAGTGTAGAACTCACTATGTAGACCGGGTTGGTATGAAACACAGAGATCCATCTGTCTGTAATACTAAGATTAGCAGCATGGGCCACCACACCTAACTGAACTGTGCTTTAAAAGAGAGAGAGAGAGAGAGAGAGAGAGAGAGAGAGAGAGAGAGAGAGAGAGAGAGAGAGAACATGTTAACATGTTATTTTAAAAGGAATCACACAATTCCAAATTTACCCTAACCCTAAGCTAGACAAAGGATCAAAGCTTTATGCTGTTCCATTTTAGCTGCTAGAACAATCAAATAATGTCCTCAGTTCCCTCCTCTTTCTCCTAATGTAACCAAGCAGAGGCTTTTCTCCTACAAAATAGGCAAAGTGACTCCAGTGGCTCTCATAAAATGGTCTGTGGCCGTGTGGCAGGGAAGTCAAGAGATTTCAGCCTCCCAGCTGACCTCTTTCCTGTCCATCATCAGCCACCAAGAATGTCATTATCTAATGGTCTCCATCCTATTGTCCACATCCTTTCACTACATTACATGAATACAACCCACAGAATAGATCATGCTAGAAAAAATATTTGTAATACCTGAATGAACATACTAATTCCTAGGGAGAGGCATATATTCTTCCAGAAATCTGTTCTATGTTTTCATTTTTCTACTTGAATTTTTTTCTTTGTTTATTTTATAAACACTATCATAGTAAATTTTCAAATGAAGAAAAGATTACCTACAAAAATTAACCATACTCCAAATTTACAACACATGTAAGAGAAATAAATTTCTATATTTATTGTGATCACTTAATATTCTGCAATCTAAAACACTCTTTAAAACCTACAAGATTTTTTTTTCAGTAGAGAGCACTAGATGGCACAATTTCACCAATTTAGGGTAATAAAATATTTACTCTCCTATTAAGTCCATATAAAATCATTTGGATTTAAAATTGCATATAAGCAATTGGAATTTATATGACAATTTTTGTAAGATATGGAGGCCAAAGGATACAAAAGACCCTTTCTCATAAAACAAAGAACAAAAATAAGAAAAGCTTTCTGAAGAAGCATGCTCATTCATGTGATGTCTGGGATTTCCACACTGGCTTACCATAGCCAGGGCCAGAAAGTACAGAAGGCAAGGGTACAGTCCACCAACTTCATCTTCAGACACTTACAAAATCTAAAATTTAGGTATAGCTATGTGAATGAGTGAATGATTGTGTAGATAGTCAAATACTGGTTTTGATGAGTACTTGAAACTCACTTAAATGATGCAGAAGAAATCCAACCTAAAACAAAATCAACAAAACTATTTGGTTGGGTCATGCTAACAGGAGATAATATTACTCTGTGCTACAGAAATTTACCAACTGGAAATGATCAAAGGGTTGAGAAGTTGGGAAAGCAGTACAGAGAATATGGTTCTGAAACATGTTCATATTGGGTTTTGTGTACTTATGCTTATCAGGAACAATAAATAGTCTTATTTTTAAACACAATTTTTAAAAATTAGAGGCTGGAGAGATGATTTCTCAGTGGTTACATTCACTCACTGTTCTCGCAGAGAACTCAGGTTCAGTGACCAGCTCTTATATGACAGATCACAACCATCCATGACTCCATTTCCAGAGGGTTTGACAGCCTCTTCTTACCTCTGCAAGTGCCACCCATATACCTGATATATAAACAAATATGTAGGCAAGACACTCATATACATAAAAATAAATAAATCTAATATTTAATTAAGAAATAAAAATAATGAAGTAATTTTTGAAGTTATTGACAATGTGTTTTCTATACCCAGAGTTTTATATGCTTATACCTGAATATAAAGGTGGCAATTCTAAAACTGGATGAATAATTTAAATAATCTGAAGAAAATAGATATTTCTCTTTAAGAAATCATGATTTGTTAGCCATTAATTTGTATTATATATATTTTTATAATATCAATACATATAAACTATAATGTAATAAAGTGGGGCAGTGACTCTATTGAAAAATATTTAAAATGAGGTATTAAAGAATAAGAGCCTAAAAGCCTGAATTATGTTTGCCTCACTGATTAAGGTAATTATATCTAAATGTGACTTAAATTTTCTCACATTTTTATTATGAATAAAGTCTCATTTTTTATCCATGTATCCCCTTGTTCAAACTCCCTTCCCCCTCCTGACCCCTCCCAGTCACTCTCTTCTCCCCAGCAAGGACAGGAGGTCCCAAGGTTCCAAGGTCAAGCTGGCTTAGTTCAGTGCCCACTCCAGGCAAATCTGCTTTCCTCATCCCAACATCAAGACTGAGTCAGGTGTTCCTCTGGAGGGAATGGGCTCTAAGGTGCCGGTCCAAGGTGTTTAAGATTCCAAGCTGTTCAGTGATTGTGGTTTGCAGCTTGGACATGCTTTGCTTTTTGTTTAAAGTCCACTAATGATTGAGTACATCGACTGCTGATCTTCCTTGGTTTGTGATACCTTGCTCAGGAGGATATTTTCCAAATCCATCCATTTGCCTGCAAATTTTAGGATATCATTTTTTCTTCAGTTGAGGGACATCTAGGTTGTTTCCAGGTTCTTGCTATTACAAATAATGCTGCTATGAACATAGCTGAGCTAATGCCTCTGGAGTGTGACTGTGCATCTTTAGGGTATACACCCAGAAGTGGTATTGCTGGGTCCTTGGGGAGATTGATTCCCAGGTTTCTGAGAAACCGGCATACTGCATTCCAAAGTGGCTGAACAAGCTTACATTCCCCCCAACAATGGAGGAATGTTCCCCTTGCTCCACAACCTCTCCAGCATAGGCTGTCATCTGTGTCTTTAATCTTAGCCATTCTGACAGGTGTAAGGTGGTATCTCAAAGTTGTTTTGATTTGCATTTCTATGATGGCTAAAGAAGTTGAGCACTTTTTCAAGCTCCTTTCATTCATTTGTAATTCTTCTGCTGAGAATTCCCTTTGCTGTTATTTCTATGCACTTCCTTTTCAAACTGGACAGTCTTGGAAGCCTGTTTTAGTCTTTTACAAAAAAGCTTACCACAAATAATGTCTTCCTTTCAATAAAGTGGACTCTCATGTCTGACAACTTTCTTCTTCCATACAACTGTTCATATTATAGTTCTTTGAAAATTTTTTTTTAGACAATATAAACTTTTTATGGCTAGATCTGCTGTATGGAAGTATGATTACTTCCTTACATGTCATTTCACTTCATTTGTCTACGGAACAAAATTTACCTCTTATGTGTTAGGTGTCTATGTGAGGCACAAAAAGTTCAAATAGAAACAAGATACTCTCCCAAACTTGAAATCATACCTGCAAATTAGATCTCTCTGACTGAGCCCTAAACATCTGTGTTGTATCCCACTGTCCTAATTTAACCTTACA
Organism: Sigmodon hispidus; assembly: GCA_004025045.1. NCBI lineage: Eukaryota > Metazoa > Chordata > Mammalia > Rodentia > Cricetidae > Sigmodon > Sigmodon hispidus. The sequence goes on along the minus strand of PVIH01014200.1, from coordinate 39,666 downwards.
AAAACACTTTAGCCACAAAAAGCAAAAACTAGCAAGTCACAGTACAGGTGTAAGAGGGCTCTGAGCAGGTCTTTAGCCACTTTTAACTTTTGTCACAGTGATTTTGCCACCAGACTTTTCTTTTATCTTCTAGCATATATTTAATCTGCTGATATATACAATTCTCTCCAAATGGCTCTCACCAGGACATACCAGAGAGAGAAACTTCACACAATGATGCTCATGGGTAGGAGTCTTTTACCAAGGTTTAGGATTGAATGTTGGCTAGGAAGAATCTGATTTCTCTTTCATCATGGACTAGATTTACACAGATAAAGGAGAATGTTGCTTTTTCAAAACTTTGAAAAGATGCTGTGAAGCAGAATCCTAGAGAAAGATGGAAAGTGTCATCTGTGCTCTGAATTCCCACCCTCCTATTGATAGCTGTGAATCCATAGAACAAAGGGTTCTCGCCTAACCCAACATGTACCAATGCATCCACCCTCACAACTCTTTAGTATTGTTAACTATCTGCTCTCACATAATCTACAATAGTCATTTCTTTCTCCATATCCAAAGACCAACTGATTAAAAAAGTCCTGGAGAGAAATTAGAGCATTGATTCCCAACCTGTAGGTCATAACCTTGTGGTTGTCGGATGACCCTTTCATAGGGGGCACCAAAGACCTTTGGAAAACAGAGATATTTACTTTATAATTCATACTGATACCAAAATTATAGTTACAAAGTAGCAACAAAAATAATGGCTGGAAGTCACCTCATCATGAGGAACTATATTAAAGCGTTGCAGCATTAGGAAGTTTGAGAGCGACTGGCTTAGAGGAAGGGGTTCTGAACTTTACAACTGTGTGTGATTCCAGACATCAACCCTGCTTCCACACACTGCCCAGCCAGTGCTCCAGGAAGTACAGGCTTAGACAAATGCAGGAAGGAAGACGCTTGTCTACAGCAATTCCTTGGAATTTGGCCTTATTCACCTGCACTATTCCATACTTTCCCCATTACTGAAGAAAACAAGTAAATGATTGCTAGCATAGTTGAAGAATGGTCTTTGAAATGTGGAACGTTCTGTAAATTCACAGGAAACATTCTTTATCAGTTGGAAGATGCTAAGAGTGTAAACAACCATTCCCCTTTTGGTGCTTTATCTTAGAGCAGGAATAAAGAGTACAGTTTTAACCCTTTCCAGCCTTGTTAACCGGAATGTCATTATTCCCTGATATTTTGCAGCTGATGTTAACTATATTTTCCTCCTTAGTTACCTCATACTCTGTTGAATTAATTACTCCATCAAATGTTACAAGCACTTTGTGTTCTTTGAATTGGACTAGTGGGCAAGGTACTGAGTGTGTAAATAACCATTTAATGATCATTGTCTGCAATGATGATGATGATTGATGATGGTATGGCCATTGAAACTTGCCACTTAGACAAAAGATTTAAAATTTGTATAATGTTCTTAGTCTAACCTTTGCCCAACTATGGCAGGGGTTGAGTCCCCTATCCACTGCACAAAGTTCATAGCAAACTATACAACCACCATTCTTGCATTTCTCTTCTACACTGACACCAATTGCACAAGGGCTAATTGAAATATAAAGACCTAGCTCTCTGATTTCCATACATACCTTGTATACACAAAATGCCAGTTTATATGTCTATAGTTTATCTTTTATTTATGCTTTTTCATTTTACTCTATTCTATTTTATTTTAGCACTGCACTTAGATTACATTTTTTAAAACAATAGAAATTATATTTCCACAAAACATGACACATATATTTGTAACTCATTCCTAATATTTTTTAAAGGTAAGTATGCTTTATTTTCAAATACAACATGTGCAGGTTTTGTATGTTCTCTCATTTAGAATTTTACTGATTCCATTTTTTTTTAACTTTATTTATTTATTATTTATTTATTTGCCTTGGTGTTTGCCTGGAACTGGAACTACAGACAGTTGTTAGCTGCCATGTGGGTGCTGGGAATCGAACCCCGGTCCTCTGGAAGAGCAGACGGTGCTCTTAACCGCTGAGCCATCTCTCCAGCCCCCACTGATTCCATTTTAAAATTCTTTTCATTTTACTTAAATGATGAAACTTACCCCTAAAAAGGTTCGGTGAGTTTATAGGTGTAGCTCTCATAACCAGGGACAGTGAGCCCTCTAGGATAGTAAGACATTTTTCTGCCTCAATTTATAAAGTCAATGTATTTCTTGACAAGAGAATCCTTCTGGTGGACTGACTACTCTACACAATATATTTTTGTGCTGCATAAGTCCTATGACCAGTTTTTCTTTGAGCTGATTCACATTCTTGTGTTTTCTATACTAAGGAGAAACATATAAACAATTGAGAAATTACTCAACCAAGACAACTGGGTTAACTTAGGAGATGAGAATATTAGCATGCCAGAAAAGACATCCTTGTCTACCATGTCCTAGAACAAGATGAGGAATAATTTACTGAGTCAAATTCTCAGAAAGAGTGGAATATTCTACCTCGGGGAAAACTGAAAGATGAAGAGGTCTTTTATCTGCATGGAAAACCCCCACAATACACAATTGTATTCAATATGACATTGGTGAATGTGGTCATTATCTGAGGAAATGAGCACTGTGAAGAAGATTAATAATTCAGTCACCCTTCTTTGTCCTCCTCTTAATAGCCATCATGTGGGTATGGGTGACAACTGCCCTTGTAGTTTTCAGAAGGTATGCTTTTCTGTTGCTTGGCTTGGGCCCACCCATGATGGCTGCCTGAGATGGTGTGCTAAATATATCCTGACAATTATGCCTCTTTAGGAATATTTCAAGGAAAACATCACATAATGTATAAATATATACATTCCTGGAATATTTGTTTTTCTAGCTTCTCAATAGCTCACCACATGACCTCTTTGCTATTAGACTGCAAGGTTATATATTAAACAGAATATTAAAATGAGTATATGTGACTGTTTCCTATAAGATAAACATATTGTTTACCTCAGCTACCTTTCCTTTCTCAGTGGTATGTTCAGAATATGAAGAAAGTTAATGAACTATGTTTGGTATCATTGTAGCATTGAAGATGTCAGCAAGTAAGTATTAATGTTTTATGGGTGACAAACACAGATACTGAGAGGAAGTTTCTGCCCTGTGTTGGTGCCTGAAAATGTGTGGTCCTCCTCATCAGTACAGAGGAACGTGTTTGGATGTTTTCTTGAACTATGATAAACTGGCCACCAACCCTGGAGCAACTCTAAGGCTTGTGTTCGGAAATGGCCACAAAGAGCCAATGATTCATATTAATCTCAGTTCTCTCTGTAAATGGATCTTTATTAGCAATTATTAAAGAAAGCATAATTTCAACCTTTGACTTAGAATTTTCAGGAGCTATAAAAGTAATGTCTAACAAAGGTCATTTGTATATAGGAACCAGCCTGCAGGCACAAGCCAGTGATGAAGAGTGTGAGAACAGTTAGCAGACAGACATAACAGTCCACGCAGAGGGATCATAGGCCGGACAACATTGCTGACACTCTAGATATAATTTTCATGGGGGAGGCACGACAGGAACAAGAAGGTCAACTATGATCTGTAAGAGAGAGAAGTTGTGGTGACTTCCAGGTTTCTTCTGGAACTCCTAAAAGAATGAGGGGAGGCCTCCCAAAAAATGGAATCATCCTACCCCAAAATAAAAGAATATGCTTTTAGAAGAAACAAAAATATTGAAAAAAAGATATTGTGCTAGCAAACATTCTTTTCCTTTTTAAAAAATACAAAGCTTTACATTTTATTTTTTATGTTTCATGCATTTTAGAGAAAAGAGAAATTTTATTACTGTATGGGTTTTTTAACCATTCTAAATGTTTTGCTTTTTATATAGAGTTTGATGCTGATTTTTCAAAAAACAATAAAAAAAAGCATGAATAAAACAAGAACCCAAAAATTGCCCATTTGGTTGAACAAATAGCAATAGGAAAATCCACTCCTTGGTGATTTTGCTGAAAACAAATGCAATATTTATTTATTATTTGCCAAGCTCCCTCACCAGGAAAAAAAATGTTTAATTGGATTACTATAAAAATATCTGATTAGGTTGACTAGAAAGAATGAGCCTGTTTGAAGTTCTTTCAAGTTTATAAGTTTATATACTCTATATATAGCATAAGGGCACAAAGACATTTAGCACACAGTTTGGGTCTCTAGGTATTTATGCATGGCTGAGAATGCATATATAAAAAAGAATCAAGAATAAAGCAATCCCAGTAGAATGCCAATTATCAAGTAACTCTGAAGAAGCTTCATACAGGAAAGTGGAAAGATTCCTGAGATTAACTCCAGCCGCAGTGACCCAGGGAAGAAGCAGACTTGGCCTTGAGGATTCTGAGTCTTATAATGCTAGCACTTTGCCATACCAAAGTCTAGGCCTTGCAATTTCCATCCCTTATACTTGAGATTTCTAATTTTCTTGCCTGAGCTTAGGCAGAAGAACACAGAAGTTAAATGAAAACTGATGCCCTCCATCTACATAGCTCTTTATTTACCTTCTCCTAAGACTTTATCTTGCTGGGTTTTAGAATATTCATCTTCAAAGATTAGAACACCATTAATGACCAGCTTACAAAAATCTATCCAAAGACCATTGGCTCCTTGGCCTTAAAAAAAAAATCTGCCTTAATCACTGGATCAACATGCTTACACACTGCCTCACTTGCAGTGGATGCTTAATAGGTGTGTGCTAATCGATTAATTTACACTGACTCCACAAAGTAGATCTGCTTTAGAGCTGCTCTGGGCAGAGCATTATGGGACCTAGGTATTCTAGCTGCCCCTGTTAGAATGCTGGGACTATGGGAAGCCTGGTTTTGAGCAGCTTTTCAGACTGCCTGTAGAGATGTTTCTCCTGCAAGTCAGCACTTCTGTGGTCTCCACACAGTACACATTCAGTTGACGTATAGAAATTAAACTGGGTTTGGTCCAAAATCACCTGACTAAAGTGTTGCTTTGCTGGAATCCTCTGCATTTTAAAGTCCTGGTCTCTTAAGCTCCCTTGATGGTGTTCTCCTGCCTCCCTCTCCTTATAGGAGATGAAAGTGTTTTTCCAGACATGCCTGCTGTGAGTGACTTCATGGTAATGAATATTCTGGTTCCTTGTATGCCTCTCACTTGGGGGAACTCCTCATATTTATTTATTTTTAAGAATAGGACTGGGAGGTAGACATTTCCATGAACAGTTAAGTCATTAAAAAAAAATACAAATTCTACTCCTCAGTGAGACATACCTCACATTCCGGTCTCCCCACTGTAGGCAGTTATGTGCTACTAAATATTTGGTGGCAATGACACATGTCTGGAAGCCTAGAAAGAGAGGCTGCTGATTGGGAGTACACAATGAAGGTGTTGTGTGTGGGTAATGGAAGAAGCCAGACTCCTAGATCTGAAATAAAATGAGACCTTTGACACCAAAAGCATCTGGCATGGGTCCCCACAAAGCTTCAAAGTTCCTTATATTTTGAGCCCTGATCGCACCTATTGTAGAACCATCCCAGTTTCCAGAGCATTTTGGAAATTGAGAGGAACTGAAGCTGTAATTCTTCCTGATGGAGAGCTCACTATGAGTCAAAGGGCACAGGAAACATGGATCAATTCTTCCCACGCACCCCTAGATACCAACAGTCTGAGTGGGCAGCCCCTGAATCACTACACCCTACAACCTAGCACATGTCTCTTTCAGATAAGAAATAGTATCAATTTGATGCCAAGTATTCCACTCACGATTTTTTAGCAGAAGGATCTCTACAAGGGATTCTTGACCTTGACCTGTGTGAGGAGCAGTAAGAGGACTGAGACTGTGTAATGAAAATTGAAAGGGGAATTAGTCTGCTAAGGATTATAGGAAATATAACACAGTTGGATTCAAATGTAAACAAAATATGATAATGGGGAGACATTTGACCCGGCTAAAGAAAATGTTGAAAGTCCTTGAACATAGATTTTCCATGTACATCTAAATGTGGCAAGAGTTAATACTTGATCAGATATGAAGCACATCTTTTTTTCTGCATACTTTTATTATTATTATTATTATTATTATTGACAAAGAAATCACACTTTCTATCCTTATATATCCTTATTCAAGGTCCCTTCCCCCTCCTGCCACATCAGGTCATTTTTTCTTCTCTACAACTCCCCATCCCCTCCCTGGGCAGGCAGCAGACAGTCCCATGGTCCCACTGACCCAATATTGCTTAGTTCAGTCTCCACTCCTGGCCAAATCCAGTTTTGTCCCCCCTCCCTGAAGAGTAAGTCAGGTGTTCCTCTAGATGGAGTGGGTTCCAAAGAGTCAGTCCAGGGTATTACTGATCCCAAGCTGTTCAGTGGTTGTGGTTTGCAGCTTGGGCATACTTGGCTTTTTTCTTGTTTGTTTGTTTGTTTAGAGACCACTAATGAGTGAGTACATCCTCTGCTTATCTTCCTGAGTCTGTGATACCTCGCTCAGGAGGATATTCTCCAAGTCCATCCATTTGCCTGCAAATTTTAGGATATTATCTTTTTCTTACTGCTGAGTAGAAGTCCATTGTGTAGATGTACCACAGTTTGTTAATCCATTCTTCAGTTGAGGGGCATCTAGGTTGTTCCCAGGTTATTGCCATTACAAATAATGCTGCTATGAACATAATTGAGCTAATGCCTTTGGAGTATGGCTGTGCATCATTAGGGTATACACCCAGAAGTGGTATTGCTGGGTCCTTGGGGAGATTGATTCCCAGGTTTCTGAGAAACTGGCATACTGTGTTCCAAAGTGGCTGAACAAGCTTACACTCCCACCAACAATGGAGGAGTGTTCCCCTTGCTCCATATCCTCTCCAACATAGGCTGTCATCTCTGTCTTTTATCTTAGCCAATCTGACAGGTGTGAGGTGGTATCTCAAAGTTGTTTTGATTTGCATTTCTCTGATGGCTAAAGATGATGAGCACTTTTTCAAGTGCCTTTCAGTCATTTGTAACTTTTCTGCTGAGAATTCCCTTTTTAGATCTGAACCCCATTTTTTGATTGGGTTATTCAAGGTTTGGGGCTCTAGATTCTTGAGTTCTTTATATATCTTAGAGATCAGTCCTCTAACACTTGTAGGGTTGATGAAGATATTTTCCCATTCTGTAGGCGGTCATTTTGTTCTACTGACAGTGTCCTTGGATTTACAGAAGCTTCTTAGCTTTAGGAGATCCCACTTATTGATTGTTGATCTTAGTGTCTGTGCCACTGGTATTATATTTAGGAAGTAGTCGCCTGTGCCAATTCATAGAAGTGTATTTCCCACTTTCTTTTCTATCAAGTTCAAAGTGGCTGGGTTTATGTTGAGGTCTTTGATCCACTTGGATTTGAGTTTTGTGCAGGGAGACAGGCTCAGATCTATTTGCATTTTTCTACACACTTCCATCCAGCTATGCCAACACCATTTGTTAAATATACTATCTTTTTCCATTGAATGTTTTGGGCCTCTTTGTCAAAGATCAGTTGTTCATAGGTTTTTGGGTTAGTGTCTGGATCCTCAATTCTATTCCATTGATCCACAAGTTTGTTTTTATGCCAGTACCAGGCTGTTTTTATTACTGTAGCTCTATAGTATAGCTTGAAGTCAGGGATGGTGATTTCTCCTGAGGTTCTTTTGTTGAGGAAAAGTGTTTTGGCAATCCTGGCTTTCCTGTTATTCCAAATGAAATTGAGTATTGTTCTTTCAAGGTCCAAAAAATATTGTGTTGGGATGTTGATGGGCAGTGCATTGAATCTGTAGATTGCCTTTGGTAGAATTGCCATTTTTACTATGTTGATCCTACCAATCCAGGAACATGGGAGAGCTTTCCATTTTCTGATATCCTCTTCAATTTCTTTCTTCAGTGATTTAAAATTTTTGTCCAGGGGCTGGAGAGATGGCTCAGCGGTTAAGAGCACCGTCTGCTCTTCCAGAGGATCCGGGTTCGATTCCCAGCACCCACATGGCAGCTAACAACTGTCTGTAGTTCCAGTTCCAGGCAAACACCAAGGCAAATAAATAAATAAATAAATAAAATTTAAAAAATAAAATAAAATAAAATAAAATTTTTGTCCAATATGCCTGTTACTTCTTTGGTTATAGTTACTCCAAGGTATTTAATACTATTTGCTGCTATTATGAAGGGTAATGTTTCCCTTATTTCTTTTTCAGCTCTTCTATCTTTAGTGTATAGAAGGGCTACTGATTTCTTTGGGTTAATCTTGTATATTGCTACATTGCTGAAGGTGTTTATCAGCCATAGCAGTTCCTTGGAAGAATTTTGTGGGTCACTTATGTATATAATCATATCATCTGCAAATAGAGATAGTTTCACTTCTTCTTTTCCAATTTGTATCCCCTTAATCTCTTTTCGTTCCCTTATTTCTCTAGCTAAAACTTCGAGAACTATATTGAATAGATAAGGGGAGAGAGGACATGCTTGTCTACTTCCTGATTTTAGTGTGATTGCTTTGAGTTTTTCTCCATTAAGTTTGATACTGGCTGTCAGCTTCTTGTCAATCGCCTTTATTATATTTAGGTATTCTCCCTGTATTCCTGATCTCTCCAGGGCTTTAATCATAAAGAGTGTTGAATTTTGGCAAAGGCTTTTTCGGCATCTATGGATATGATCATGTGGTTTTGTTCCTTTAGTTTGTTTATATGATGGATAACATTTACAGTTTTTTGTATGTTAAACCAGCCCTGCATTTCTGGGATGAAGCCTACTTGGTCATGGTGGATGATGTTTTTTATGCATTGTTGTATATGATTTGCTAAAATTTTGTTGAGAATTTTCGCATCAATATTCATGAGGGAAATTGTTCTGTAATTCTCCTTCTTTGTTGTGTCTTTGAGTGGCTTCAGTATTAGGGTAATTGTGACCTCATAAAAGGAATTTGGCAAAGTTCCTTCAGTTTCTACTGTGTGAAATATTTTGAGGAGTAACAGTAGAAATTCTTCTTTGAATGACTGGTAGAATTTGGCACTGAAACCATCTTGATCAGGGCTTTTATTTTTTGGGAGGTTTTTAATGACAACTTCAATTTCCTTAAGAGTTATAGGTCTGTTTAGGTAATTAATCTGATCATCATTTAATTTTGATAGATAGTACCTGTCCAAAAAGCTGTCCATTTCTTCTAGGTTTTCCATTTTTGTGGAAAACCGATTTTCAAAATGTGATGTGATAATTCTCTGTATTTCCTGGGGGTCTGTTGTTATGTCCCCCTTTTCATTTCTGATTTTGTTGATTTGAACACTCTCTTTCTGTTTTTTGATTAGTTTGACTAAGGGCTTATGTGTCTTGTTAACTTTCTCAAAGAACCAACTCTTAGATTCATTGATTCTTTGTATTGTTCTTTTTGTTTCAATTGTATTGATTTCAGCTCTAAGTTTGATTATTTCCTGCCATCTACTCCTTCTAGGTAAGTTTGCTTCTAATTGTTCTAAGGCTTTCAGCTGTGCTGTTAGGTCTCTAGTGTGGGATTTCTCTAGGTTTTACATGTGGGCATCTAGCGTTATGAATTTTCCTCTTAAGACTGCTTTCATTGTGTCCCACAACTTTGGATACATTGTGGATTCATTTTCATTAAATTCTAGGAAGACTTTGATTTCTTTCTTAATTTCTTCCTTGACCCAGAGATGGTTCAGCTGAGTGATGTTTACTTTCCATGAGTTTGTAGGCTTTCTTTGATTTTTGATGTTGTTGAAATCTAACTTTAGGCCCTATTGGTCTGATATGTTACAAGGGATTATTTACATTTTTTTTGTATCTGTTGATATTTGCTTTATGACCAATTGTGTGGTCAATTTTGGAGAAAGTTCCTTGAGGAGCTGAGAAAAATGTATATTCCTTTGTGTTTGGGTGGAAGCTTCTTTAGATATCTATTAAATCCATTTGCATCATAACCTCTTTCAGACTCCTTATTTCTCTGTTGAGTCTCTGTCTGGTTGACCTATCCAGGGTTGAAAGTGGGGTATTGCTCTGGACTGACACCTTGGATCCCACTCCCCTTAGAAGAACACCCAACTCATTCTTGAGGGAGAGGGGGGGAGAAAACTGGATCTGCCAGGAGTGGAGACTGAACTAAGCAATATTGGGACAGTGGAACCATGGAACTGCCTGCAGCCTGCCCAGGGATGGGATGGGGATTTATGGAGAAGAAAGTATGACCTGATGTGCTAGGAGGAGGTAGGGACCTTGAATAAGGATGTACAAGGTTAGGAAGTGTGACTTCTTGTTCATAATAATAATAATAATAAAAAAGAAAAAAAAGAACGTGGGGTATTGAAGTCTCCCACTATTAGGGTGTAAGAATTGATCTGGGATTCGAGCTTTAGCAATGTTTCTTTTACATAAGTAGGCGCCCTTATATTAGGGGCATAAATATTCAGAATTGAAATCTCCTCTTGACCAATTTTTCCTGTGATGAATAAGTAGTAACCATCTTGGTCCCTTTTAATTGCTTTTAGCTTAAAGTCTACTTTGTTAGATACTAGGATTGCAACCCTGGCTTGTTTTTTAGGACCATTTGAATGGAAAATCTTTTCCCAACCCTTTATTCTAAGCCTGTGTCTGTCCTTGCAGTTGAGGTGTGTTTCTTGTAGGCAACAGAAGGATGGCTTCTGTTGTTGTATCCATCTTGTTAGTTTGTGAGGTTTTATAGAAGAGTTGAGTCCATTGATATTAAGGGAAATTAGTGACCATTGATTGATATTTCCTGCCATTTTTGGTGGTAACTTGTTTGTATTTCCTTTCTCTGGAGTATTCTTCTGTGGAATTATTGTTTCTGGTTTCATGGGTGTATCTGGGGTCCTTAGGTTGGAGTTTTCCCTCTAATATTCTCTGTAGCGCTGGATTAGTAGATAGAGATTGTTTCAGTCTGACTTTGTCATGAAATATCTTGTTTACTCCATCTATTGTGATTGATAATTTTGCAGGGTATAGTATTCTAGTTTGGCAGCCATGCTCTTTTAATGTCTGTATGACTTCTGACCAAGCCCTTCTAGCTTTCAGTGTTTCCATTGAATAGTCAGGTGTTATCCTGATGAGTCTGCCTTTATATGTAAGTTGGCCCTTTTCTTTTGCAGCTCTTAACATTTTTTCTTTGTTCTGTATGTTTTGTGGCTTGGTTATAATGTGATGTGTTGACTTTTTGGGGGGATCATATCTATTTGCTGTTCTGTAAGCTTCTTGTATCTTTATAGGCATTTCCTTCTTCAGATTAGGTTAGTTTTCTTCTATGATTTTATTGAAAATATTACCTGTGCCTTTGATCTGGTATTCTTTTCCTTCTTCTATTCCTATTATTCTCAAATTAGGTCTTTTCATGGTGTCCCAGATTTCCTGAACATTTTGAGTTATAGCTTTTTTAGTTTTACTATTTTCTTTGACTGATATATCTATTTGAGCTACTGAGTCTTCCACTTCAGAGATTCTATCTTCCATCTCTTGAACTCTGTTTGTTATGCTTGTATCTGTGGTTCCAGCTTTTTTTCTTCAGATTTTCTATTTCCATCTTTGCCTCCTTTTGTGCCCTTTTCATTGCTTCTATTTCAGCTTTTAGTTCCTGGCATGTTTCTTTCATAGATTTGTTCATCTCTTCCAATTTTTTGTTTGTATTTTCTTCTATTTCTTTAAGGCTATTTTTCATATCTCCCTTGCTAGCTTTGATGATCATCATAAAGGAATTTTTGGTGTTGCTTCCTTCTGTTTCCTCTTCATTGCTCAGTTCAGGTCTTGTATTTGTAGGATCACCACTTTCTTCTGTAGTTACCTTGTTGTTCTTTATATTGTTATGTAAATTTTTGTACTGGCATCTGCCCATGGCTTCAGTGGTTCACATTTAGGTGGCTCCTGATCAGTTGTTGCACTTGGGCTTGTGTGCTTCCTGTCAACTCTGAGGAAAAGGTCTGCTCAATCTCTACCTCAGCTCTCGGCAGGGGACTGAATTTCAAGTCTTCAATCTTTCTCTGTTTGACCAATTGTAGGAGGAGTGGCGGCCGTGCAAATTCCCTCAGCAGCAGCTGGGGGGACTGTGGCAGTCAGAGTTTATCTCTGTCTACTACAGAGTACGTGGAGACATGCTCTGCAGACAGCACCTGGTCCCCTGAAGCACATCTTAAACATAGGGAATCTGGCAATTCTTATTAGGAAATTAAAGGAGTCTTAGATAATTACTGTTTTGCTGGGATACAAGTAAATGAATTAGAAATATGAGGTTTTTTTCTTGATCCGTAAAATGCTTACATTAAATTAGGATGCTTGCTGGATTTTGATGAATGCTTGAAAAGTTTTCCAAGAAGCCTAATAGCATGTAACAATTTTAAAAATCGCCTGTCCCTTGTCCAAAAGAGGAATTTATACAAGCATACAGGTTTATAAAGTGCCAGTTCTTGGGCTTACAGAATGAAAGAGTTAGGAGTAGCCTTGCACAAATGGCAGCTTAGAGCCATATTTGCCTACAATGGGTTAGCAAAGGAGAGAAAGAAATCCCAAGTGGAAGCAGTGTGCTGACTTCCAGCAGTGGTCACCATGTCGTCCAAAAAGCCAGCACAGAAACCTTGCCCTTATTATCTGCTCTCTCTCTTCTCTTGTGGGTACAGAAGAAGTGTCTCCAGGGTTAAGAGTACCGGTTACTCTTCCACAGGTTTCACTCTATTCCGCTTTTCTTGCAAGTCTCTTTGCTCTAAAGCTAAAGTCCAGCTGTATATTAGCCAATATCCTGACTGACAGACAGCTCCTTGGGATAGTATACAAATATACAAATATACAAAAGATAGTATATTTAACAAATGGTGTTGGCATAGCTGGATAGAAGTGTGTAGAAAAATGCAAATAGATCTGAGCCTGTCTCCCTGCACAAAACTCAAATTATAGTTATTGTCAAAATATACACAAGCACACTAACACTCATATGTATACATACATACACACCCCCTGAAACTTTCAAGTCATAAGTAACAAAGGCACTACTGTAGGAATTCCTTTCCATTTTTGAAGAGCTTCTCAGAGCCCAGAAAGAGTTAAGGGTGTGTGTACCTTTGTACCTGATTGCCTTTAGCCAAGTCAAGCAAAGCCACACAAGCATGCAGCTTTGTTCTTGAGTGTTCAAGTTGGAGTTCTGTTGCCAAACGTGAAGAGTTCCAAGTAAAATCTATGTTGCAATCACCTAATACTGAGAAATGTTTGAGCATGCTTGGCAGGCTTAGGCTGTAATGCTTCTGCAAGGCTTTTGGAAAACAAAGTTCTAAGAGTCTATGGTGTTTTCATAGTTGCTGTTGTTTGCTTTGATTAGCTGTTTTATTTTTGTTGCATGGGGAGAATATGTGAAAATGTATTAACCAATGACCTTAGTTAGATTCTGGGACATAACAAAGTAATAGACATTAATTTATTCTTCACCTCTCCTAGGCCTTTAGTTTAATAGAAAGAGCAATAGGTTTTAGAAGAAGAGCTAGGGTGTGTTTCAACTTCAACAGCCTTATGAACATGGGTGACTTGATTATCTGAGGTTCAGTGTATTAATCCATCAAATAGGATACTTGTATACTTAGTGGCTTCATAGTTTTCAAGAAGTCTGAGAGAAATGTAAATGCTCAGTATTCCTTTTGTGAATGACATATGCTGAGTTCTTACAGCTCTTGCTTAGAGAACACACTGCTGAACCACTCAGGAAACAGGGGCACCTCAAGAGGGGGTGTATTTCAAAAAGCAAAACCCCTAATGACAAAGAAACCCAAGTGAAACATAAAGTTGGAGGTTAGCTGTATGGGCTATTGCTATAGACTTTTAATAATTAGAATTACTTACAAAATGGTCTGGTTTATGTCTAGGTCCTACAAGGAAGTATGGGTTCAACATGATGCCTGAGTCCAACACTAATCCTGTGCCTTGTGCGGTGTGGGTCTGATTTGCACAGTCAGCGAATGGGGAACACAAGGCCTTCTGAAAATGGAGAGTCAGAATTATCTACTGGAGAAAATATACATAACGCAGCTAAGCTTATAACAGGGCAATCTACAAAGGCCTCTCTGAGACACCAGAATTCTTATCAGATGAGAAGCAATTCTCATGGGTGCAAAGAGCCAAGGGAAGAGATTTTCAGACAGAAAATATTCAGGGCAAAGATCTTAAGATAGGAAAAGCCATGGATGCCTTAGCAATAGAATAGGGACAGTGTGGTCCACGGGATAACAGCCAAACTATACAAATCTGGAGGCAGAAATTAGGGTAAAGTGTGAGTTATATTCCCAGCATCATGCAAGTGCCTCCTATTCTTTCCCACCACTCCCTGCTGATATTTTAGTTTTTATAACAAGATTATCATCCACTTGTTGACAATAAAGCCACATTGGGAAACAGATCATTTAATCTTGTATTAGAAACAATGTAACCTAGATCAGAGTTTACCTCTAATTCCTGGCTCATCTCTAACATTAAACAACTAAACACTGATACCATGTGTTATAACCTATTCAGAAGTTAACTATACTATGTCAAGTGTGCTAATTTCACATTCGTATCCCTTACCACAGAGACCATTAAGAAAAATTTCCTAAACTAAACATTGTGATACTGTGAGTCTCAAGGTTAACTAGTCATCAATCCGCAATGGTCAGCCTCTACCACCAGTGATTCTCAATCCATGGGCAAACCTCTATCTCCAAAACCATTTACATTACCATTAATAACAATAGCAAAATTACAGTTATGAAGTAGCATCTAAAATAATTTATGGTTAGGGGTTCACCACAACATGAGCTGTATTAAAGGGTCACAGCATCAGGAAGGTTGAGGACCACGGCTCTATACCCTGTAAAGTGCCACTGAAGTCACTGTCTACAGATTTTTGTCTCAACTTCTTAAATATACTTAAGCTAAGTATGTCTATGGAATCTGTCTTGTCAGCTGATGCAAACAGAACCACTTTTGTCCTTTAGACCATGAAGCTGCACAGTTCTGCTATTTTCTAGGCTGTTTACTGGTTGATTCCATTATATCCAGAGACTCTGTGGCTCCTTGTTTTGATTTATGACTTTGGTTTCAGGAAATGTTCTCTCCAGTTCCTTCAATCTGCTTTGCCTATAGCAGAGATCTAGTCTAGCTTACTCTAGCATTTACAAAGCCAAAGCCAAGACCCCCTTATTATAAGAGGTGTTGACGTATGTAGGTGAGGGGCAGAATTAAAATGAAAGCATCTACCAGCCTTTCTGCTTCTTTTTGAACATGAGACTTGATTCTACCCCCACCTACCCTGCCAGTGTGGAGGTTTGGCTTTCCTATAGAAAATTCCCTCCAAAAGCCCCTGAATATCTTATCTGGAACTGTCTTTAAAATATACAAAATGATAATATAGAAGGGGATTTTTTAACCATTTGCTACTTCCTTAAATGATATCTGAGATATGAAGGAAAATACATTGAAAACAAGTGATGTAACATTAAAATAAGAAAAAGGGAGCATACTGCAATTCTACATGAATGTAACCCTATAAAATTATTAGCATAAAAAGAAGAAAACAAGCAAAATGGTTTGATGAGTTTCTGTCTGAAGACTGGTGGGTGAAGTTGAAATTGTTCTCAATGGCTTTCTGCATAGAATAATTCTTAAGGTAAGTGTCGCTTGTATGATCAGATTACACTACCTATTAAAGAAGTAAATCATACTATGTAACTCAAATACATGAAACAAACATTGTCCTCCTGATGGTCAGATCCTAGATGTATGATAATTAATGAGAAACTGAACAGTCCCAGGGGCAAGCTGGATCTTAAACAATCAAGACAGAAATGGAAACCCAGGAAATCAATATTTTTCATTGCGCCAGTTGAATTTCATGTGAAGTCAAGGCTGTAGACTACTGGTAGATAAGCTGGATAGTCTAGATCAGTAGGTTAAGTTCTAACTGTAGGAGATTTTCTAATACCAATACATGACCCCTGACCTTGGGTTTTGATATTAAGTGGTTGGTTCTGGCATCAATATGCTTTGCCCAAGTGGTTCTGTTGTACATAAAAGTCTACTGAGTCTGAGGTTTTCTGTGCAGTATTTTGTTTAATTCTCAAAATAATCCAATGCAGTGAGTACTGTTATCTTCTAACACAGAAGAGGACTTGGAGACACACAATAAACTGTTCGAGGGAATCTAGGTTGTTTGGCCTCAGGTATTCTGTTACCTGTGGATCTTCTCAGGGAATCTCCCCATTTCTGAAAGGATCTAATGAAGAATCCATTATATTCTCTTTTTAAAAGTTGATGCAGTAGTTCTTTATAAATCTGTCCCTTAGATGTGGTCCTGTTCTTGCAACCTCCATCTACTCTAAATACATCTGAAATACCCTGAGCATTCCATAAGGACCTAAAAATCATTACAACTGAAATAATATCCAACTTGTTCAAAAGTACAATAGTGTCTCATTACTTAAATTTATACTCTCCATTTCTCTGCATGGCAATGTTCATTGCTATGTAAAATTTCTTTGGAAAGCAGCAAAGTATGTTTTGAGAGTCCATAAAAAGTTTTGCAAAAGTGCTTAAGTAACTGAAAATAGTCCTGGGTGTCCTAATACCTGCCTTAGCACTGCTGTTGCACAGCAATTTCAGCAACAGCACCAACACACTGGCTAATGATTCCTCTGGAGCTGTGTTTTTCTCAAAGCTAACTTCACTCTTTCCTGATAGTCAAGATTCCCACAGACCTCAAGCAGAGATGCAGGTGTGCCGTGCCAGTAGGATGTTTATAACTTTAGTCTCACGCCTTTGAACTAAGTCCCTTTTGCCCAGATTTGTAGAGCATTACCTGAGTGTAACATTACCCAATAAAGCCAAATTGATGTGGGTTAAAGATACAAAACAAGCCATTTCAATTGTCAGCTTATGGGGCAAACTTTGTAATAGAGAAGAATAGAATGAAAATAAATATTGTTTTAAAACATGATCTATAACTGTTTTGGCTTTATATGACCAAACAGGCTTTTACTGTCCAAATAATTTTGTAAACAGGTATTGTTAAGAATTCACAAACTTACAGTGTTGCATATCGTTAATTTTAGTAACTTTACCAGCAAACACCCACATTAAGAAAATAAAAAGGGCATGATGTTCTTGGATGATTAGGTTAGACTAAAAGGAAAATCTTTTGCAGCCTTCATTTCTTTCTGACTCCTCTCTCTCACTTCTGTATTTGGCTCCTACTTACCAGCAATAGTATGTTCTGATATTTAGAGCCCTGTCACCCTGTACTGTCTTATGCAGTTATCTGGGACAGTAGAACTGATAGACACACATATATAAATGTGTGTACATGAACATATTATATATATATTTATGAATATAGTGCATACATGTGTATAAATATATTTGTATATCCATCTGTATATGCATACATATAAGAAAATATAGAAGGATATTTATTAATAGTCTGCATATCCTAGTAAGCAGAAAGAAAGGAAAGAAATAGCTACCCAGAATTTTTTAAAAAAAAAAGGACTTAAAGGATTTTTGGTTCTAAGAAAAACCAAATATAGCTCCTATTCCATAGCTCTTCCTTGAAATCATACTGGGACCTTGGTTTCACATATTTGGGGATGACATATTTTCAGGGTCACAGCCCCAGTGCTCATGAAATTCTTCAGGTTGTCTGTTTCCAAATATGTCTAGAAAGGACAGAGAAATGTATATCACGAGCAGAATTTACACATTTTAATCAAGCATTTCTAATTGCTTCAAAATCTTTTCAATGATTGTAAAATATTTAATGGGTTATTAACTCCAGGTAATCATGCAGTTGTGGTAAGGACTGATGTTTATCATTTCTCTGGGCTTTCATTAAGAGATCAACACATCTACTGAAAATCTCTCAATTATTGTAATTGTCAAAGAAGAAAATTCTGAAAATGCAAAGAATGGGATTTGCCTCTTGAACGAGACTCATTCTGTCTTCTTGTAATTTTATTCTAAATTTCACAATTCTTACCAAACCATAAGCATAATGCCAAAAGCAATACAGTACAGAAGCACAATAAGAATGTTATAGAGTTCAGAGAACTGTTGCCCTGGGTTCAGTTTCATGACCTATAATCTATTTAGGTCATCACTGATTTCTATACACAGCAACCCACAAAGTGACCATGAGCAACCTTCCCATGCTTCTTCTGCAAGCCAGTATCTAACCTGCAAGAGTCACACTTGACTTTTGCTGCTGACTAGTTAGAATTAGTTTACAAATAAACAAATAACAAATAAAGCAATTGTCTCTGACCTTCTATATTTGATGTATGTAGGTGTCAGAGAGCAGATAAGGACAGGAGCTCTGAGTCCAGGCAGGATTGCATGCAGCTACTCTGGTTTATGACCATGAATATTTGTTCAAGATAACCTTCTGTAACTAGCAATGTAAATGTGGTCTGTGAGAAAAAACCAGGTGATACTGGTTCCAGCTATTAACTATTTGTTACCCATGTGGTCTTCTAAAATATATATACAAACCATTAGCTAAGAACTCATTGGTTCACTTAAAAATTAAAACTACATGAAGACCTAGTACAAGTGACTATTGATACAGGACAGTTGCTTCACTGAAGCTGTTTACACCTTGCTATACAGAAACTATAAGTGTAATATAGAATGTGGACAAATAAAACTTACTATGAAACCTAGAAAGATGGTGCACCAGATAAAGGCTTGCCACCAAGCATGACAACCTTAGTTTTAACTCTAGGACTCACACAGTGTAAGAAACTCAATCCTTTGACATCATACTTGCACCATGGTTTGCACATGCATGCATGCATGCATGCATAAACACATGGATGTAAAAACAACTTTTCAAAACTCACTATGATATCATTTGGAAAGTATAATACAAGCCTCAGGAAAAATGCTGAATTAAAAAAATACAGTGAAAGGAATATTCAAGTGTATTTGGAGGAGTATCAGCAGAAATGGCTAAACATTGAAATATGACTGATTTGTCATTTCCATGGTAGGAATATGTGGTACAGGGACAGAAAAGACACTCTGGATAAAATGAAAACAAAGAGGTAATTTGTATAGCGCTGTCTTGCTGAGGAGTCTAAATAACTCTGGCTCATGAGGTGGAATTTCTTCACTTTTAATAGGAGGGTTGGACTGGACAACTTCAGAGTTCAGGACTAGGTCTAAAAGTTTAAAGATTATACTGAAAGTTCAAGAGGAAATAGCTATATGAAATCCAGCCAAATGATATCAGTTTCTATAAAGATAATGCCAAGTAAGTCACTATTCCAAATTTTAGAAAAACAACTTCCCTCGTGTCAGCACAAACGTTCTGAGATGAAAACAACATATAATTTTTCAGTTGGCCAATACTAGTTTGTCTTATAGATAACAAAAAAAAATCTCAGTTTTAAGTGGAATTATTCAAAATGTTATTCTCAGTACTGGGAAGAAGGCTCAAGGGGAAAAGTGCTGACTTGCCACAAAAACATGAGGATCTGAGTTCAGATCCACAGCACCCAAACAAAAGCCAAACAGAGTGTGGTGCCTGTGACCCAGCACTGCTGAAAGGATAGATGGAAGGCAGACAGACCCTCAAGTTCATTGGCTGGCCAGCCTAACAGAATGGTTTAGCATTGAGATCAACAACAATTTTTGAAGAAAGGCACACCCAATACTGATCATTATCACACACACACACACACACACACACACACTCACATACACACACGCATGCACACACAAACACACACACGCACACGCATGGATGCACACAAACACAATTCCTATGTAATCATACAATGATACTGCTATGGTGGCTTCCCATAATGGATGTACTGAAATCCTTCCCCTGCCACCTGACTTGAGTCTGAGTATGAAACTAATTTTAAATGAAGCCTTAGGGTAGGATCCTGTTCTGGAGAATTAGTTATGAAAAGAGACCAGATCTTTGATCACCACCTTGAACCACATTTTCAAGAAAGGTCATGTGAAAATTAAGACAAGGGTGGCTTTCCACAGGCCAGATAAAGGGCTTTCATGGAACACTGAACTACTGTCTTTTCGTCATGGACCTTCCAGCCTCCAGAGGCATGAAAAATAATAGATTCTTTCTAAGCTATTCAGTCCATGATCTCTTGTTATGGCATCGCAAAATGACAAGCACAGATAACAACTGACATGATTGTTTCTTGAGAGGATAAACTATTTATGTCTATCAAGTTCCAGTACTAAGGTCTATTAAAAATAATTATAGATTTATAACATGTGGTTTTTTATTTCTGTGTGGTAGTTATTGAACTCTAGAATTCAACATGATTTTAACTAAGCCATATAACAATGTGATAATTTTGATGTCTTTCATGATGATCTCTCATTATTTCATTTGTAACAATAATATGTATTAATTTAAGAGTTTTTCCATGTATCTGACTTTTACCAATGAATTAAGAACTATTGGAATTCAAAAATAAACAAACAAAAGAAGTGAAAAAAATCGCTTTGAAGTCTTTTGTGTAAGGTCAAGGATTTTTTGTTATTTTTTACAACTAAAACAAGATAATGAGTATCCTACATAAGTGAATGTTAGTCTACACATGTTTAGATCATATTTTTCAACTTCTAAAGGGAACCCTGTCTTTCTGTCTTGGAAATTATTTTTGCAGGCCACTCATTCAACCCTGACTTACTGTCAAATACAGTACTGGATACTGGAAATAGACAAAGGCAAGGAAAGACAGCTGACTCTCTGTTCTCTCTTCCTGAAGTCAAATTTGTAAGATAACAAAACTACAAAAGGCCGGAAGCTATGCAGCATGCTAAAGATTGAGATAGGAGAAATAGAAACTGTTGTTAGATTAGAGCATTTTAATCATTCCCAGGTTAATGACTGAGCGAGGCCAATTATGGAGTCAAAATACCTATAGGGCAGAGCCCCAAGGTTGACATAGTAAAGCAAATATTGGCGGAAAGACAGAAGGAACCTTAAGTCTAGTTCTCTTCAACCATCACATAAACCAACAGCTACAAAACATACTTTTATGAATAAGGAAATATGAAAAAAATCAAGGGCACTTATAGAAAAGTTTTGTTGCTTCAAAAATAAACAGTGAATGGTCATGAGCTCTTTCAAGAGTGTAGGTTCTAGTGTATTTTTTTCTGACTCATAATAAACTCTACATATGTAGCTGAGGGAGAAATGCTCATGAGAAGATCTGTGTGTTAGCTTTCTACTTCTGTGACAAAATAGCAGAGATAACTTGAAAGAAGGAAGACTTATTTGGGCTCATATTGCACTGACACCTTGCTTCTGGGTCCACAGAAGGATGGAATAGCATGCCTGTACCTTGTGGTAGAGGAGGCTGCTTAGCTCATAACAGCATGTTAAGGAGAAAATCGAAGTCTCATTTCCCTAATGAGAACTACATCCCTGCCATTAGACCTTGCCTTCCAAAGTGCCCAACACTTCCAAATAATAGGTGTTTTAATACATAGCTTGTGAAGGACACGTGTCCAAACCACAGTATTTAACTAAATAACCTGAGCATTCATCTGTCTTTTTTTCCTTTTTTGGGGCTTTCTTGGGACAGGCCTCATCTTGACTTAACCTCTCTAATCTGCCTTGTTTGGAACCTAAAAGGACCTGGCATCTTCTAGCCATGTTTTAGAACAATGTAGTCACCGTTAACAAGCAGTACTAAGGAAGCAGAGTCATGTGATCTGAATAAAGACTATAGAGTGTCCATTAGGAAAAATAATTAATTTTCAAATAAGGTTGATGTGTTGTGGCTTTTTGTCAGTCATTTTGCTAGGAAAAACTTTTAAATATAAATATATGTATGCATGTGGAGTTATTCAAGTCATAAAAGAAAACATTCTCTGTGTTAGCTACACTTAAATTAATTACTGTGGAACTTAATAATAATGTTGATATGCAGATCAAAATGTAGATGCCTTGGGGAACATGAGAATTAACTAAGAAGGCATGATAGAATTTTTCAAATTTTACCCTTTCTACTTTCCTGCCTTTTAAATTTTTTCTACCATCAATGTCTAGCATAAATGAATAAATAGATACACATTATATTCATAAAATAAATTTAATGTGAAATTAAATAAAAACATATCAATATAATATAAACTACTAACACCAGTTTGTCTTGGCATTTCTTTTGATTAAAATGTCACCACATAGACATCTGAGCAATTGTTATTTTTGTATGTTAGTGCTGACATTTTTTTCTGTGAACAATCAGGTAAATATTATTGTGGTATTTGTATTTTATATCCTCAATTCTGCCTTTCCCTGTAAAAGAAAAGTGTGTGATATGAAAATTGGTGCTTCTGGGTATGTTGTAAAAAAAGCTATAGACACTATAACTACAACTTTAGGTAATTTTTTCAGTCATTGTGTCTTTTATCTTTTAAAAATCATTTAAGTTTTTCTTTTTGAATTATGTGCCTATGTGTGAGAGAGAGCATGGGTTTACACATGTTAAATGTTCCTTCAGAGTCTGACAGAGGAAGTCCTTAAATCCCCTGGAGCTGGAGCTTCATGTGGTTGTGAGCTGCCTGATTTCATAGTTAGTGAACTTCCTAACATGGCTGATAGCAACTGAACTCAGGTTCTCCTTAGAGCAGTATGTGGTGACATGTTATGCTCTTAACCACGGAACCACCTTTCCAACTCCTCCTTTTTTGTTGTGCATAGAATATTCCAAACCTCAAAGAAGTGTGGATGGATCTGATTGCTAAGAATTGCTGCCACTTCCTAAGTGGAAAATTCACATGATGGTGATTATGACATCAGAGGTCATCATTGTCCTCAGTGATGAATGATGTGGACTTAGAACAAGATTCCAGCTTTGCTTCCTGGTTTATGACATTAGTCACTTAAATATTTTGTGTTTTTAATTTTCTCACACATAAAATGACATAACACTCTCCCCACTGACTAGGTAAAGATTTGTTAGTTTATGTATGTGTTAGTTATTTCTGCCAATTTAACACAAGCTAGGTCATTTGAGAAGAAGGACCCTCAACTGAGAAAATGTAGCCACCAGACTGGATTGTAAACAAGACTGTGCTGCTTTTTCTTTATTGATGATTGATGTAAGAGGGCTCAAATCACTTTGTGTGTGTGTGTGTGTGTGTGTGTGTGTGTGTGTAGGTACCATTCATGATCTACTTTTCCTGAGTATTATATGAAAGCAGGCTGAACAAACCATGACTAGCAGGCCAGTTAGTAACCATAGCCTCTGCATCACTTTCTGCCTCCCAGTTCCTTTTCTTTGCTGGATGATGAAACAAAAGCTATAAGACAAAATAAACTTTTTCCTCCCCCAATTGCTTTTGGTCATGGTGTTTTATCATAGCAATAAAAACTCTAAGACAATATATAATAGATAGAACATAAAACTGCAATAATTATAATAAATATCACATACACGATTACCATATAAACAGATAATTGTTCAGAAACACTTCAGATCAGTCTTTTAGGCTTTAGAGCTGTCTTGGTCTGTTTTCTGTTGCTATAATAATACTTGAATACATGAAGAGGAGGTTCATTTAGTTCTGGGAACTAGCAAGTCCCAGAGTGTGGAGAAGCAATCTGCTTGGTTACTGAAAAGGTCTTTGGCTACTCCAATTTATGCACAAAAGTAGAGGGGCGTATATATCTAATAAGACACTGAGGGAGAAACAGCTTTACTTTATGATAATCCAGTCCCTAGGAACTAACCACATCCTTTGAAAAAGTAATAGTCCCCACCATCTTCCAACATCATCGCATTGTGAATGCAATGAACTTGGGGGTGGGGTCCAATCAAACCATAGCAGCCACCATTTAAAAATCATAAAAGGAAACTGTATGATATTATGATCACCTGCTTCATTCCTAATAAGTTGTCTTGAGTTGTTCTTTTTCAAAACATGAACTTCGACAAATCACCCAAGTTAAAAGTTACTCACAGAAGTATGTTTGATAAAATCTAGCACTAGAGTTCAGCATTTAAACATTTAGTTATTTTTAAGATACTTCCAAAGAAAGAAACAAAAACATAAGTAGAACTTCACACAATTGTTACAAAAAGGGGTCTCCCATCCTCCATCTGAGTAGTGAAATCATTGTCCACAGTCTTTCACGTTGACAATTCTAAATTCACAATTTTCATTCAGACACCACCTGATATTTTCTTTCTCTTCACACTTTTACATAAAGGTCTTTCATTCTTGAAAAGCAGATATAATAATAATAATGTGAGAGTTTTTGTACAAATATATAATTTTATATATTTAGCAACATTTTGGTAATCTAGACACTATAATGTTACTAACAATGTTCAACATGGGTGTTTAAACCTTTACAAAGCATCTGGGCTTCTACAGTTTTATAAATACATATACATTGATTTTTATGGATCAAATCACCTGAAACATTTTACATTCTTATTAACAATATGTGTAAATTTCCGTTGTTCCAAATCATCACTGCTGCTGGGGACAATCCATCTTTTTCACTTTTAATCATAGAAAGTGCTTTAAGGTAATGACAATAGTTGGTTATCATTGTACCTTCTAGCTCCCCCCAAAAATAAATATTCATAAGAATTATCTCAAGTGTTTTAACAAGTTTTTTTTTGCTAAGTTTCTTATCAAGTTATTGGTCTCCTGTCTATTTCAAGTCTTCAATATATATGTAGATTGAACTTCCCTTGGTTAGATACTAATTTATTAGGTCTGCCCTTCCAAGGAGCCTAGTCTTGGGAAGTATAAGCAGCACATATCTGAGATGTATCATTGAGAGAGCTTAGAGAGATATAGGAAATGTTTCTTTTGCAAATTTGGGCTTGCTGAAGCACAACTTGGCCATGTAGACATTCTTCACTTTCTCCAGCATTCTTCTAGTCTCTCTCTCTCTGCATTATTACAATAATTGTCCTCTGAAAAGCCCATCAAAATGTAGTGTATTGACTCTCATAGCTTCCTACATCAAACAGTAGAGATTCTGTTGCCAAGTACTCAGACCTTCAAGCGCAATGATTGTTTGGCTACACATAGCATCCTTTAAAATATCATTGGAAGTCTTCATGCTCTTCATACTTATTGTGTATGCTAGCAAAGCTAAGATTTTTAGAGACTATGCCAAATCCTGCCAATATTTATGGTATGTTAAGGTAAGGTCTCTCAACAGCCAATGTTGACCTCATCACCATGGCAGTCTTCCTAACTCAGCCTCATGAATACTTCTAGATGTGAGCCAGGGGTCCTGAATTCAACTATGGTTTTTTATCTGCTCATTTGGTTTGAATCAATTTGTTCAAAGGTGAGGTCACCCCCACGATCTTTCTGTTCAGTTAATTTTAGGATATTGATTTGAATGGGAGGCCACTCTGAAGATATGCACCACCATCCTCCAAATTTGGGACATGTATAAATAAAATGGGACAAAATGGGAAGGTAGCTGAGAACCTAAAGTCCCAATTCTCTGCTTACACATGCTCCCTTGTGTGATCTGAGCTGCTTTGGCATCTATTGTGAAAAAATAAAAGTGTTAGCAACAGATACATGTGTGATATATAGTATTTTTATTTTAGAAGCTCATTCTCCCAATAACAGACCTATCTTCTGATCACAGATGCTTCGGAACCTTTCACAGTGGTCAAACAAGACTCTTAGCTTCTTTGTGGCCATAGACTAAAGATTATGATTCCCACTATGCCTATGTCCAAAGTCCTCCCTGTGTGGAGCAGCTGGCCTGAGAGTAAAGTGGGTGACCAAGAACAGACACAGTGCTGGGATCCTTAAAACCATCATCCTGAAGCAAAGCCCAACCTTAAATTCAGAATTTCTGAAGGGCAAGCCTCTCCTTTTCTCTCTTGTGCCCCTTTCCTGTTGTTTCCTGTTGCCTGATCTAGACTTTTTCCTGGAGTACTGGGAGTCATGCTGGTTCCTCTGATTTCTCTCTTTGCACAATTTTTTTGAAATATTCGCTTTTTTTTTGTATGGACAAAATATAGGCTTATGGTTTAAAGAGCAAAGAGGTGTGACTGTATGCAACAAAATCTAGAAGGCTTTGACTCCATCTCTTGATCCGCCTGGAGCTTTCAGATCCATTTTTCTCTTCTTATGACTATTTAGTTTGGGTTTCTGTTTCTTGACTTTTCACTTTCTATGAAAGAAAAGAATTTAGCTGTCCTCTATCACATACACACACATACACACACACAGACACCACAATTACACTACTAAGTTTTATTTCCTTATTTGAAGCAACTTTTTCTCATTTACTTAATAAACTCTTTTGCAGGATCAGAGCTCATTTTCTACATTTAATTTCACTGATTCATCTCCTCACTCTGCCAGGGCCCCAATCTCTGTTCAACATGCTGTGGTAATTGATCTAGTAACAAACCGTATTTGTTTGGCCAGTTTGTTTTTCAATTATCATAATACCCTCAGCATTTGAACCTGCCAGACAGAATGCTATTTAAACATTTTCGTGTCAAAGCCATTTTTTGGAGACCTGTGTATGTCTGTTCCTTCAGCTAGTCCCTGCTCCTCTCCCTATTGCTCAGTCTGTCACTGCCATTGAGGGCATTCTAGTCTGTGCATCTTAGGCTACCTCCCACTTCCTCAAATCCAGATCACTCCCTTGATAGTAAAACAGATTCTCCAATGACCTTTTATGAAGTACAGGACACAATGTGAGCTTTAAAAATAATTTTGAGATCTAAAAAAGTGTCTTGAATCTGCCTGTCAACAGTTGGATTAAGTACAAAATTCTAGATTAGTCATAATTTTCTTTCAGGATTTTAAACTAGTATCGAACTGATATTGAAAAGTTCATTGTTGATATTCATTACCAAATGTCCTGTTTCATCTTTCCATTATGAAAGCTTCATGCTTTTATGTACCACCAAAGTCTTAAGAATGCATCACAATGTACCTGGTATTAATCTGAGGTGTTTTGTTTTTCTCTTCATTATTTTTTTCAGGCACCTCTTTGTTCCTTTAAACTTGAAAAATTATAACCACACTACTTAAGATATTGTGTGTGGGGGGTGTATAAATATAATTTCTTCTTGGTTTTCTGTCCTTTCACTTACCATTATCTATGATTTAGAACTTAGACCTTTTCCTACTTAAGTTTCTGTTGCTATGATAAAACCCTTGCCCAAAAGCAACTTGGACAGCATGGTAGTCTAAATGAGGTATCTCCCATAAGTCTCAAACTTTGGAATACTTTGTCCCCAGTTAGTTAGTAGCTATCTGGGGGAGGTATATGAGATGTGGCCTTACTGGAGACAATGCATCACTGAGGGCTGAGGTCCAACTCAAAGGTTACATAATGCTAGAGCCATTTCAAATTAGCAGTCACTGTCTCCTGTTTCTGGTTTGAGATGTGACCTCTCTCAGCTTCTGCTCTAGGCATGAGCTAGCTGGCTGCTACCTCAACTCTGCCATCATGAACCCTAATCTTCTAAACCTGTAAGTCAAAATTAAACCCTTACTTCTGTAATTTGCCTTGTGCTCGGTGTCTCATCATAGCAATAGAAAAGTAGCTAAGACAAGAAGAAACGGTTTATTTGCCTTCCATATTTTAATCACAGTCCATCATGAAAGGAACTCAGGGCAGGATCTCAAGTAGGGCACTCAAAGACCATGGAGAAATCCTCATTATTGGCATGTATCTTCATGACTTGCCAAAATTCTTTCTTATGTAATTCAGAAGCAGGTATCCAGGGATGTCAACATCCACAGTGAGCTGAGCACTCTCATACCAATCATGAATAAAAAAACAGCCTCAGGTAGATTTGCCTACAGTATAATCTAATACAGGCAATCCCTCAATTGAAGTTTCCTATTTCCAGAAGAATCTAGCTTCTATCAAGATGACAAAACAAAAACAAACAAATAAACAAAAACCCTAACCAGAGACACCTTTTGTGTTCATCCCCTAGTTTAATCACTGTGGTTTCCTATTTGCCATGCCTGTTAATTTTGTCTTTTTCAGAGCAATTTTTCCTCTAATATATATTCTGAAAATTAAAAATATAACTGTTCTTAAAGAAAACCAATGAGACCTGTTTTCTCTGACTTTTCTTCTGTAACACATCCTGATTTTACTCTCATATATTTTATTATTTCCCCATAAGTTCTAACTCTGGCTTCATTCCATGTTCTTTTCTTTCATATATTGCATCTATTTTCCCCAAAGATAGTGTCATTTTTGCACTGTTCTGTTGTACTCTGATGATGCTGACTTGGGACTTAGCATGCACCACACCACTGAGCTACAACCCAACCTGAGCTTCCAGAAGAATGGCTTTCTTTGGCTACTTGTGCAAATAAGTCCCCTAGGGTGCGCTATGTTGGAGTATGGCTTTAGGAGAGTGGTTCCTTATGACTTGTTTTCTGGTAACTAATGATACAGATGAAACCCCAGTTCTTTGAAGGAAGTCGCTATTTGTTGGTATTAGCAGTTGACTAGTATTGTTGGTATATCTCCTTGACTGCTAAGTTTTTCTTGAAAGGCATCTTCTAGAGTATCCTAGGTGCAAAAGCAGATGCCATCTGTCATAACAATTCAAGGAGTACTCAGACCTTCATGTGCTCTCTATTTCCTTCACTGCCCCTCATTCTACAGTTAGTTCTGCTCCAGCATCTATAGCTCCAGAATGGATATGACTGGTCTCTCCAGAAGGTAAGCAAACATCTTGTCTTCTGTGAAGTGGCAGACAAGAAGCTGACTACCTACATAGCTTGAAGTTGTCCCTCTCAAAAGGATGTGAAGTTATACCCATGGACTCCTTCCAATGTAACTGGTGCCTCCATTTACTGAGCACTTTCAAGTTTTCTGGCTTTATAGATCCATCTCCACCTTACTGATTTCTGCTCCCAAAAACTATGTTCAAAGTTTTTGTAGCTAGTAATAGTTGAAGATTTATCTCAGTAGTAGAGAACATGCCCCTAGACTAAGTTTATTCACTAGCACTTAAAAAGGGGAAAGAAGAAAGAGAAAGATAGAAGGAGGAAGGGAGGGAAGGAGGAAAGGAGAGAGGGAGGGAGGAAAAGACTATCTACTTCCAAAGTAAAAATGCTGTCACATGGTTTTTATTTTCTTTCCATTTCCTCCTTCCCTTCCCTTTCTATTTTTTTCTTTCTTTCTTTCTTTCTTTTTTTTTTTTTTTTTTTTTTTTTT
>PVIH01014200.1:0-10368 GCA_004025045.1 Sigmodon hispidus | reverse complement strand
CCTTGGGTACTCCTATAACAGGCTTCTGACCAGTTCTCCTCTAGTCTGTCATCCTTACATCCAACATACTTCCTAGTCAATCTCTCCAAAATGCAAACTCCTCTGACACATCTGCATATTATACAATAACTCCCTGTGCTTCTGAGGATGATGCTCAACTTCTTCTTAGGTTTCCAACCTGAAGATTCTGGCACCTGCTGTGCTTCTTATTATGCTGCTCCTTATTAACCTTAAGCTCCAGCATAGACCTATTTGTACCCAGCGTCACTTGTACATGGACACCAATATGCTATGGAGGCCATGCTTTCTCCTCCACTTCCAGCCTAAATGTATTCCCATTTTGTCTAGCTATACATTTCACATTATTTGTACAGGTAGGGTCTCCTCTGAGAAGCATTTCTTTTCCTATTTCCATATCCCAGGAGGACCAGATCCTTATAGAAAGTGTCATGTTGACTCACAGGGCACATTGGCAGAAGTGCATCAGTGAAAGGTTTTCAATTGTCTTTCCGAGTTTCTTTATGGCACACATATCCTAGAAGTCACTATGGAAACCCTCCAGCCACTCTCCTTTCTAGTACACTAGACTAACGTGGTGCCTTTGTACTAATTTAACTAAGGGCTAATTCCACATACTAAGGGTGGCCCTGAATGGGCTACAAAGAAGGGGTTAAACTCTAGATGTTCCACTCTTTTCTGAGGCCCACCCTCAGCATAACGAAGCCCAGTGAGAATGTGTTACCTGGCTCCAACCTTTGGTGGGCCTGAAAGCACCTGCCCATCACCAGTCATGGCTTAGATCACTCTAGATCTGATTCACCTCTAAAACAAAGATAAAATTTTCTTCATGAATATTATTGAAACATGGTTTTCAACCTTTTATTGATACAAACTTGATAAATTGTTTTCTAAAATACCAAAGGATGTGTACTGGGATTTTTCGTTTTTCCTCGACCCAAGTGAAGAAAAAATATTATTAGAAATATCTGCTCTACCCACAGAGACAGCTGACTCAAGCTACTGAGAGAGCTCACTGCTCTGAAATGACAGCTGAGGAGCCTGCATGGGACTGAACTAGGCCCCCTGAATGTAGATGACAGTATAAGACATGGACAGTTTGTGGGCCTCTGGCAGTGCGACCAAAATTTATTCCTAGAGCATGAACTGGCTTCTTGGAACCCATTACCTACAGAGGAACACCTTGATACTGGGGTGAGGGGCTTGTTCCTACCTAAACTGGATATGCCAGACTGCATTGACTCACCCTGGGAGACCTTTTCTTCTCTGAAGAATGGAATAGGAGGATGAGTTGAGGGGAAGCTGTGAAATGACTGGGAAGATGAAAGAGGACAGTGGTGGGTATGTTAAAGCACACACACACACACATACACACACACATGAAATACCTTTTCTAGTAGAGAAAGAGAAACAAATGAAACACTTTAATGAGCTGTGAAATAAAAAATGAGAATGGGAACTGAGAGCTTCCCTGGACAAAACCAGACCAGAATTGTCATCTCCTCCTGGCCATATTCTATTTACAACCTAGATGATAAGAAGAACCATAACTGCACCATGCCATGACAAGGACTGTACACACACTGCTAGCCATCCTTCTGGTACCTATGACTCATGTTCCAAAAAGCACAGAAAATGTTTAAGCTTTTGTATATGATGTTTAGAGGCTTTGATAACAGAATTGACCATCTCAGATCTTACTGTATAGAAGAAAACAAATTGTGAGTTCTGAGGAACACACATAAATGGAACATTTAGACCACAACTTATTTGCAAATTCAAGCTAGCCTGCATGTCATCTCCACCACTAACTAAAAAATTTCATGTTTTGATCACAAACTGATTTGTTCTACCCTCAATACCAGCAGGCTGCAATATAATTCAAAGCTCCCTCTAATACTTCTGTGAATCCCTTCACGTGAAAAATATGTGTGCTTAAAATTGAGCCAAGTTATAGAAACATAATACTCTCCAGCAGTAAAGTTAGAGAAGCCTAGGGCCCCAGACTAAAGATGTCATTCCCATAGCTTTACTCCCATAAAATCCTTTCTTCTCATGTGTTTTGAGACACTTCATATTTTGCATTAAACTGAAAAGACAAAGTATAATATAATATAATATAATATAATAAAAGACAAATTTGCATGTTCCTCTAATATTCCTATGAATCATACCCTAAACATCCCCATAAAGTATCGAAACTTTATATTCACCCTCCCTTCCCATCATCACTGAGTTCAAGGTATGAAAGAAAAAATTCCATTCAGTCATCTTCATTTAAGCAGATAGGTGGATCATCTCTTCCAAAGACCTTTAACCTCTCCTGCCAACACCAACTCAACTAATATCCTGACTCCTTTTCTCTCTCACTGTGTCTCCAAAGTCACCCTTAACTCCTGCTGCAAGACCAGATGTTTCCTCTACTTTTCCTGCAATGATATTTGGTTTTCATTCTAGCAGAGCTGGGTCAACACTTCTCCTCAGAGCTTATTGCTCTAATCTTTCTTGAGGTCACGGGAACATGACAGTTGGATGTTCTTCAAGAAGAAAAAGCAAACTATCTTGTTCTACCCTTTAAAGTACCATTATCTCTCCCTTCCACATCTGTGGGCTAGGGATTATGTGTGTCCCTGTGACTGTTGCCTGTATCTGCAGAATATGTGATGGTGATGCCTTTCTTCTATTCTATTCTGCAGCCATACCATATTATTTGCCTTCATAACCTGAAAAAAATATTCTTTCTCATTATCTGACTTAGTGGCATAAATAATAAGAGATTGATAAACTGGAGGCTGGAATAATGTCTCTGTTATTAAGAGCACCCAGATTCAGTTCCCAACACCCACGAGCCAGCTCACAACCATATGTAACTCTACTTCCAGGAGACCTGATACACTCTTCTGACATCCATGGACACTAAACACACATGGGACATAGGCATACATGTAAGCAAAATACCCACATACATATGATAAAAACTGACAAATTTAAATTTTTGTGAAAAAATTGCTTGAATGGATTAAATGTATATGTATTTTTATACATATGTATTTTTATTTCACCATGCAAATGATGTCTAATTACAAACTGCAACTCTCTTGAGAAATGGCAAAGAAAATGTATTTAAATTATTATCCCATTGATCCACAAGTCTGCTTGTATGCCAGTACCAGGCTGTTTTTATTACTGTATCTCTATAGTATAACTTGAAGGCAGGGATGGTGATTCCTCCTGAGGTTCTTTTGTTGAGTAAAATTGTTTTGGCAATCCTGGCTTTCCTGTTATTCCAAATGAATTGAGTATTGTTCTTTCAAGATCCAAAAAATATTGTGTTGGGATTTTGATGGGCAGTGCATTGAATCTGTAGATTGCTTTTGGTAGAATTGCCATTTTTACTACGTTGATCCTACCTATCCAGGAACATGGGAGAGCCTTCCATTTTCTGATATCCTCTTCAATTTCTTTCTTCAGTGATTTAAAATTTTTGTCAAATAGGTCTGTTACTTCTTTGGTTATAGTTACTCCAACGTATTTAATACTATTTGCTGTTATAATGAAGGGTAATGTTTCCCTTATTTCTTTTTCAGCTCTTCTATCTTTAGCGTATAGAAGGGCTACTGATTTCTTTGGGTTAATCTTGTATCATGCTACATTGCTGAAGGTGCTTATTAGCCGTAGCAGTTTCTTAGAAGAATTTTGTGGGTCACTTATATATACAATCATATCATCTGCAAATAGAGATAGCTTCACGTCTTCTTTTACAATTTGTATCCCCTTAATCTCCTTTCGTTCTCTTATTGCTTTAGCTAAAACTTTGAGAACCATATTGACTAGATAAGGGGAGAGAGGACATCCTTGTCTAATTCCTGATATTAGTGGGATTGCTTTGAGTTTTTCTCCATTAAGTTTGATAATGGCTGTCGGCTTCGTGGATCAATGAAATAGGATTGAGGATCCAGACATTAACCCAAAAACCTATGAACACCTGATCTTTGACAAAGAGGCCCAAAATATTCAATGGAAAAAAGATAGTATATTTAACAAATGGTGTTGGCATAGCTGGATGGAAGTGTGTAGAAAAATGCAAATAGATCTAAGCCTGTCACCCTGCACAAAACTCAAATCCAAGTGGATCAAAGACCTCAACATAAACCCAGCCACTTTGAACTTCATAGAAAAGAAAGTGGGAAATACACTTCTACAAATTGGAACAGGCCACCACTTCCTAAATATAACACCAGTGGCACAGACACTAAGACCAACAATCAATAAGTGGGATCTCCTGAAGATAAGAAGCTTCTGTAAAGCCAAGGACACTGTTAAGAGGACAAAACAACAGCCTACAGAATGGGAAAAGATTTTTACCAACCCTACAAGTGATAGAGGACTGATCTCTAAGATATATAAAGAGCTCAAGAATCTAGAGCCCAAAACCTTGAATAACCCAATCAAAAAATGGGGTTCAGATCTAAAAAGGGAATTCTCAACAGAAGAAATATGAATGGCTGAAAGGCACCTGAAAAAGTGCTCATCATCTTTAGCCATCAGAGAAATGCAAATCAAAACAACTGAGATACCATCTGACACCTGTTATATTTTCTAAGATAAAAGACACAGAGGACAGCCTATGATGGAGAGGATGAGGATCAAGGGGAACACTCCTCCATTGTTGGTGGGAGTGTAAGCTTGTTCAGCCCCTTTGGAATGCAATATGGAAGTTTCTCAGAAAATTGAGAATCAATCTCCCCAAGGACCCAGCAATATCACTTCTGGGTGTATATCCTAAAGATGCACAGTCATACTCTGAAGGCATCAGCTCAACTATGTTCATAGCAGCATTATTTGTAATAGCAAGAACCTGGAAACAACCTAGATGTCCCTCAACTGAAGAATGGATTAACAAACTGTGGTACATCTACACAATGGAATACTACTCAGCAGTAAGAAAAAATGATATCCTAAACTTTGCAGGCAAATGGATGGATTTGGAGAATATCCTACTGAGTGAGGTATCACAAACTCAGAAAGATAAGCAGGGGATGTATTCACTCATTAGTGGACTCTAAACAAACAAACAAATAAACAAGAAAAAAACAAAGCATGCCCAAGCGGCAAACCACAACAACTGAACAGCTTGGGATCAGAAACACCCTGGACTGACACCTTGAATCCCACTCCCCCTAGAGGAACACCCCACTCACTCTTGAGGGAGGGGGGAGAAAACTGCATCTGCCAGAAGTGGAGACTGAACTAAGCAATATTGGGGCAGTGGGACCATGGGACTGCCTGGGGATTTGTAGAGAAGAAAGAATGACCTGATGTGGTGGGAGGGGGTAGGGACCTTGAATAAGGATATACAAGGTTAGAAAGTATGACTTCTTTGTTCATAATAATAATAATAATAAATTATTATATTTGCATTTACTTTCCTAAGGAAAACAAAAACAAAAACAGTTTGATCTTTGTCATCCTAACAGCTACAGACACACTGTGGTTCACCCCGTATCACCTTTGTGTTGACAAGTCATTGCCTGCCCTTGCTTTGTGGCAAGCATCAAAGACCACTTGTCACCCTGTACTCTGTTTTTCTGTTTGCTTGTTTGTTTGAAATCTCTTTCTAGTTGGAATTACTTCAACAATAGAACCAAAAGTTAATTCTTCTTTGGATCTTACTGAGCACAAAACACACATTTGTTCCAGCACTCAATTGTAGCCACTGAAAGAATGAAGAATAAATTCATGAACAACTTACAGGTTAAAATAGAAGTTCAGAAAGTATCAAATTAAAAGAAATCACAAAGTGATGAGAACCTGTGCCAGTTTCTTGGAGAAAAGTATAGTTATTAAATACCTTAATGATTTGGACTGCAAGTGAAAAATGGAGGAACTGAATATTTCAAATATGGGCCTCTACAAAATTATGTAAAATATTGACTTAGACTCAACTGCTGTGAATTATTTTCAGAGCAAAATAGAAAAAGTGCCTTTTTGTATAGAGTTAAGATAGTACATGAGTCAAAGGCAAGAAAGCACTAATACTTCCTGAAGAGCAAATTAGTATAGGAAAAGATAAAAGAAACAGAACCAGAGACAGCCAGCACTCTTACTGTTTCCTTACAGTTTGATTTTTGGAAGGTTACTTCATATCTTCAATACACCTTGATTTTTTTTCTCAGAAAATGGGAATAAACTATTATTTACATCTTACAGTTATAGGGGCATCCAGTGAAGGTTATGGACCTAAATTGCTTAGCCTTATGCACCAGTGCACGAAAGACACACTCAACAAATGTCTTCCCCATTACATAACTTTAATTTAGTACATTTTGACATCAAGTGTATACAAGCATAAAAAGCTGGTGCTTTGTTTCATTCTGTGGTTATAACTGACTGGGGACCACACTGCACAACTCTGGAAGTTATACACAATGGCAGCACTGTGCATCATGTTTCTATCTCAGGCACCGAGACATGGCTTTTTGGCCAGAGTAATTACTTGTTGTATCTACATTTTTGGTTGCAAACAACATGATTAAGTGGTAGAAGTATGGCAATGTGGGCAAGCCAGTCTCTCTCAAAGCCATTGAATCAGTGAACAAAAAAAGTTGCTTCTTTCTGTGGTTTTCCAAGCAAAGGAAGTAGCAGAGAGCACAGGTAGGCAGGCCAGCTTCGCAAAAATGTCAGTAATCTAGAGCATGTTAGTATGAGTACTTTCTGATGGGAAGAGGGTAGAGATGGTGGAGATTGGGTAGAAAATCTCATTGCTCTCAAGTAGTCAACATGAAAAGTCATTGTTTGGTCACCATAGTCACATTCAAAACAAGCCTGAAGCCCAGCATTTCCAGATGATTAGTCTTGTCATTGATATATGTTGTATTAGTGTTCTCCAGGGAAACAAAACCCATAGGACAAGCTGAAGGGAGGCAGGGCCAGTGAGAGGGGCAGAAACAGAGAGGAGAGAAGGAAAGAGAGGTTGAGAATCATTTTAAAGGATGCCTTCCTGTGATCAGGAGGCTTAGAAGCCTGATAGCATTAAGGCTGACAGGCTAGACATTTAGGCAAGAGTCTTAAATACAAACTGTGCAGGGCAGCTGGTTGGAAGTCAAGCAGAACTTATATGCTGCTATCTTGAGTCAGAATTCTCTTTGCTGCTATCTTGAGTCAGAATTCTCTTTTCTTTACTACCTGTTCTTCAAATTTTTAGCTGATAGGTGTGATAACTAAACATGGCACACTGTGTAAAATGATTCTTTTTCCTATCATTTGTTTTACTACACAGGGGAAATATTGCTGTAGTCTCATTTCTTTTATAGCCCATTAACTATGGATACAGATACATCTTTCCAGATTTGAAATGATTTTTATTTGGAAATTAGCAGTGAAAACAAAATGATTTAGTTGAAATATGACAATTGCAGTCTTCTGACAGGCTCATTTCATTTTTAAGTGAAATACATGCATGTATTAATATATGTATATATTAATGTTTACATGTGTATATATAATTTCTAATATTTGAAAATTTAAACTATTAGGTCCTAAACATTTTAGATAAGAGACATTCACCCTATCTAGATTAAAGAATACTGACCAGTATCTTAATTTGTTTTTTTAATACTTATTTCAAAATTGTTCATCTGATGATATACTTTATTTCTTGTTAACACAAGACTAGATAAGTTTGGTGGATGGCTTTTCATTCTTCCTTTGCACTTATTTTGTGTATGTAATAGACCTGTCTTTGGCTGTCCTGAATGGATTTTTCTTCCCTGGGGCTCAATTCCCAGAGCTGCCTACTATTTGAAAAGAATGCTACATCACTCCAAGCATAGTAGAACCATGAGCCTGCCTGCTTTGCCCACTGAAGTCCTGCCATGACTGCCCA
Source organism: Sigmodon hispidus (assembly GCA_004025045.1). Classification (NCBI taxonomy): domain Eukaryota; kingdom Metazoa; phylum Chordata; class Mammalia; order Rodentia; family Cricetidae; genus Sigmodon; species Sigmodon hispidus. The sequence continues at coordinate 2,465 of PVIH01014200.1, read as the reverse complement.
GTTCCAAGGTTTTCTTTTAGAATCCCTTACCACACTCCACTGCTGGCACCCTCAGGCCCGGCAGCACTTTCCCAACCTGAATGTAGCTACAGATCCTCTAAGCAGATGGTTCTTGGCAATACTCTTCCAGCAAGAGCATTTACAATCAGAAAATATCACAAAGGCGAGATGTCCATTTTTGCTAGGTCACTGTGACCCACTCTTGATTTTAAGAACTATTCATCGCTAAAACCAGGACACATGCCGACTCAGAAAGCTACAAAATAACCTTCATTGTTTTCATTCCCATATTTGACCCAGTTTTGAGGAAGGCAGTTATGTCTGACACTTTCTAGCCATCCTGTTAAGTATTATACAATGCAAGAAGCTTCCATATTTTTTTAGAAGCTAAGAAAAATATTTCAACATATGTCTGACACTTTCTAGCCATCCTGTTAAGTATTATACAATGCAAGAAGCTTCCATATTTTTTTAGAAGCTAAGAAAAATATTTCAACAGCAACAATAACAAAATTACTTCAAGAATTTGTTGACATGTGATCCACAGCACATTATTTTCTACCTTTTTACTCACATTTATTACTTAAAAATGGGTTTCACTATGACATTTCATGAATTTATTGAATATATTTTAATCTTCTATTGCCATATCTTGCTCTCCTTTCCTACTGTCCCCTTCTTCTGCCTCTAAGCTTTCCTTTATACTATCATGCATTATCCGTTTTCCTTTTCCTCCTTTAGTTAAATATATGCATAAATATAAATACATAAATAGAACCTAATGAGTCCATTTGTGTTATACTTACATGTATATTTCTAGGGCTGACTACTTGGCATTGGATAACCAGTTAGGGAGCTCATCCCTGGAAAAGACTTTCTCCCAGTCTCACATACATTAATCTCATTAATTGCTTGTAGCTCTTCACCTAGGGTGGGGGCCATCTCAGAATTTCCTAACTCATCTGAGCGTGTCACATGGTGATGTCTTTGAACAGATCTTCTTGTTCAGGTAGCCATGTTGTTACTATTGCAAAAGTGCTTCTCCCTTTGCCCTATATATAAGATAGTTTCTCAGTGGACATCCTGTTTCTTTGGTTTCACCATTTTTCCTTCAGCCTCCTGTTCTGCAGTCTTCCTGAGCTGTAGATACAAAGGTTGTATTATAGATGTATCCATTGGGACTGGGCACTTGCCCACTATTTTTATGGCCCACTATTTTAATCCTACTAAACACAGTATTTCATCTGGACCAGAAACTCCATGTAGTAGGTTTTTACTGTGTAAATCACTATAATTTACTGTTAATATGACTCTGCCAGTACCATAATATGGGAAGCCTAAACCTTCAGACTGACTTTAATTCTGGTAGATCACTTAGAAGAACAGGAGTGATCACACAAAATTGGATACAGCCATGGGGCACTGTTTAACTCTGCAAGAAGTATATGTTTAGTATGATTTTAAGCCATTACAAAGTAAAAAGTAATGATTTATCTGCTTGTAAACCTTAGTTAATAGATTCAGTAGAGAAGTTATGGCTTGGGCTATATACAATACTTCTCTCATAGTCTACCATTCTTTTCTATTTTCCTAACAAAATCAGCAGGTAGGCTCCCAGTATACCCACATTTACTTGCAGATTTGATGTCATCAGAGATGCCAACCACAAGCTCAAGCACAATTATTTATAATTTTAGTAAAATTATTTTTATAACTGTGCCATTGTGTATTTTAATTCTCCTTAACTATTTCTAATAAACTATCACACTGTTTCCCAGAAGCTTCTGATTTGGTAACATTATCACTCCAGTGGCCAAGTGACTTTTCTCAGTTGAAAAACAAGTTAGGACAAAGCTTACTGAACTAAAGTTCAGATTCTAGTGAGTAAAAGCCAGGGGAGAGAATCAGTGCAGAGAACTGTCCATTTAACTGAACGCTAAGTTTTTCAGGTGATGCTGTGCAGTGATACTGAACCTTCTAGTTTACCACTCATAAATACTATGGTTTCTAATCTAATTTTCATCATAACTGGTAGGAGCAATGTTCTATGGGGACCATACATATGTATGAATTATAAAACATATGGTACTTTGGGAATTCAGATTTCTTCATTTTTTTCTTATTCTCATAGATCCTGTGAAGCATACACAGTAAAACTGAACAGAGTGAATATATATCAGAGCACAGTTCCCTTATTTTTTCCATTCATTCATTATTCCTGATGCTAATGTGATTAACAAATAATATAAGACAATAAGAACAAATGTAGTATATAGAACACCTACAAGATGTTTTTATTCTGAGTCATGACCTCTAAAAATATTGGACCAATTATTTTACAGAGCTATTAATTAATGACTTAATCATATTACAAATTAGATTTTCCATCCCTTGAAAATTACACAGATAGTAATTTAATTTTAAAATAATTCTAAACCAATTCTAGAATTCATTATTCAGCAACA
>PVIH01014199.1:0-53536 GCA_004025045.1 Sigmodon hispidus | reverse complement strand
CAGAGCATCAAAAGAGAGGTTGCTTCGGCTCCTCATTTGAACACATGTATTTTGTTTTCAATGTCAATACACATGTTTTCTTACAAAGAACAATAAGAGAGATGTTGCTTTCTCTTCTTGATTGAACACATGCATTTTTCTCTTTAGGATCAGTACAAACATTTTTTTACACAGAGCATTAAGAGAGATGTTGCTTCCTTGCTTCATTTGAACACATGTGTTTTTCTATTCTGCATCGATACACCCACTTTCCTACACAGAGCATTAAGAAATTTGTTACTTCCTATAATTTCCACTTTGATGGACCTCACCCTCTTTGATTTGCCACATCTTTGACTTAACATGACCACACCAAGCCACGCACAATTTGACAAGCCACCACAAATTTGAATGTCCATGGCCACACTGGATCACGGCCACTTTGTCTGACCATGCCCACACCAATCCACATCAAATTTGACTGAACACATCCACTTAGACTGAGCATGCCCACAATGGCTGACCACATCCTCTTCTGGCCTCATTTGAACACATGTGTTTTTTAACTTCAGCGGGAAAGCACATGTTTTCTTCCAAGGAGCATTAATAGAGATGATGCTTCCTCTATCATTTGAACAGATGTGTTTTTTTCTTCAATGTCAATAGTTATGTTTTGAAACCCAGAGCTTTAAGGGAGATGGTGCTTCCTCTCCTCCTTTGAACACATGTGCTTTGCTCTTCTGAGTTAATATACAACTTTTCTTACACAGAGCATAAAAAGGGCTGTTGTTTTCTCTCCTCGTTTGAACACATGTATTTTATTTTCAATGTCAATACACATGTTTTCTTACACAGAGTAATAAGAGAGATGTTGCTTTCTCTCTGTGATTGAACTCATGCATTTTTCTATTCAGTATCAAAAGAACATTTTCTTACACACAGCATTGAGAAAGATGGTGCTTCCTCTCCTCCTTTGAACACATGTGTTTTTCTCTTCAGCATCAATGCTCACATTTGTTTACAAAGAGCATTAAGAGAGATGTTGCCTCCACTCCTAGTTCTCACACATTTTTATTCTTTAGCATCAATACACACGTTTTCTTACATAGAGCATTAATAGTGATGTTGAGTGCTCTACTTGTTTAAACACATGTGTTTTCTCTTCAGCGTCAATACACAAGTTTCCTTACACAGACAATTAAGAGAGATGTTGTTTCCTCTCTTTGAACACATGTGTTTTTGTCTTCAGCGTTTATACACATGTTTTCTTACAGAGAACATTAAGAGAGACGTAGCTTATACTCCTTGTTTGAATACATTTATTTTTCTCGTCAGCTTCCATACACAGGTTTTCTTACAAAGAACATTAAGAAAGATGTTGCTTCCTATCCTTCTTTGAACACATGTTATTTTGTCTTTTATGTCCATATACACATTTTCTTACACAGAACATTAAGAGAGATGTTTAGCCCTCTCCTTGTTTAAACACAGATGATTTTATCTTCTTTGCCCATACACATTTTTTCTAACACAGAACATTAAGAGAGATGTTAATTTTCTCCTTGTTTGCACACATATGCTTTTTCTTCAGCGTCCATACACACACTTTCTTACACAGAGCATTAAGAGAGATGTTGCTTCCGTGCTTCATGTGAACACATGTGTTTTTCTCTTCTTCGTCGATACACTTCTTCTTACACAGAGCATTAAGAAACATGGTACTTCCTATTCTTTTCACTTTGACAGGCCACGCCCACTTTGATTGGCCACAACCACTTTGACTTAACATGACCCCACCAAGCCACACACACTTTGACTGGCCACAGTCACTTTGAATAACCACTGTGTCATGGCCACTTTGTCAGACTATGCACACACCAAGCCACGCTTACTTTGACTAAATAAGGCCACTTTGACTGGCGACAGACACTTTGACTGACCACGGCCACAACATGCCACTCACACATTGACTGACCATTCTCACACCAGGCCATGAATACTTTAATTAAACAAGCCCACTTTGGCCACATGCAGTTTGAATGACCATGCCCACACAATACCATGCACAATTTGCCTGACCATGCGAACTTTGACTGGCCATGACCACTTTGACTGACCTTGCCCACACAATGTCACATTCACTTTGACTGACCATGTACAAGTGATCGAACATGCACATTTTGACTGGCCATGGACACTGTGAATGACCACGACCACAACAGGTCACACCCACTTTGATTGATTATGCCCACACCAGGCCAAAAGTACTTTAATTCACAAAGTCCTTTTCGACTGGCCATGCACACTTTGACTGACCACAGCTACAGTAGGCCACAGCCACTTTGTCTGACCATGCCCACACCAAGACATGCTTACTTTGACTGCACTTGGCAACTGTGACTGGACATGGACAATTTGACTGACCATGGCCACGAGATCCTATTGACTAAACATGCTCACACCATCCACAAATACTTTAATTAAACAAGCCTCTATGACTGGCCAGACACACTTTTCATTTCCATGCCCACTTTGAAAGACCACAACTACTTTGATGCACGACGCCCACACCAAGTCATGTCATCTTTGACTGAACACACTCACTTAGACTGACCATGACCACAATGGTTGACCACGCCCTCTTCTTGCCTCATTTGAACACATGTGTTTTTCACTTCAGTGGGAAAACTCACGTTTTCTTCCATAGAGCATTAATAGAGATGTTGCTTCCTCTATTATTTGAACAGATGTGTTTATTACTTCTATGTCAATAGTCATGTTTTGCTGCCCAGAGCAGTAAGGGAGAAGGTGTTTCCTCTCCTCCTTTGAATACATGTGTTTTTCTCTTCAGCATTAATACACAACTTTTCTTACACACAGCATAAAAAGGGATGCTGCTTCCTCTCCTTATTTGAACACATGTATTTTATTTTCATTGTCAATACACATGTTTTCTTACACAGAGCAATGAGGGATATGTTTCTTTCTCTTCTTGATTGAACACATGCATTTTTCTCTTCAGCATCAATAAAAATATTTTCTTACACACAGCATTAAGAGAGATGATGCTTCTTCTCCTCCTTTGAACACATGTGTTTTTCTCTTCAGCATTAATACTCACGTTTGTTTACAAAGAGTATTATGAGAGATGTTGCCTCCACTCCTAGTTTACACACATCTTTACTCTTCAGCATAAATACATATGTTTTCTTACACAGAGCATTAAGAGGGATGTTGAGTCCTCTACTTGTTTAAACACATGTGTTTTTCTCTTTAGCTTAAATACACATGTTTTCTTACATAGAGCATTAAGAGTGATGTTGCTTCCACTCCTCCTTTGAACACATTTGTTTTTCTCCTCAGGGTCAATACACACGTTTTCTTACACAGAGCATTAAGAGAGATGTGGTTTCCTCTCCTCATTTGAGCACATGTCTTTTTGCCTTCAGACTTTATACACATGTTTTCTTACGTAGAGCATTAAGAGAGATGTTGCTTCCACTCCTTGTTTGAACACAATTGTTTTTCTCCTCAGTGTCCATACACATGTTTTCTTACATAGGGCATTAAGAGAGAGGTTTCTTCCACTCCTTGTTTGAACACATTTGTTTTTCTCCTCAGCATCCATAGAAATGTTCTTTTACACAGAACATTAACAGAGATATTGCATCCTTTCCTTGTTTGATAACATGTGTTTTTGTCTTCAGCATCAATACACACATTTTCTTACATAGAGCATTTGAGATGTTGAGCACTCTCTTTGTTTAAACACAGGTGTTTTTATCTTCAGGGCCCATACACATGTTTTCTTACTCACAGCATTATGAAAGGTGTTTCTTCCTCTCCTTTATCTAACACATGTGTTTTTCTCCTAAACATCAATACACATGTTTTCTTACACATAGAATTAATAAAGATGTTGCTTTTTCTATCAGTTGAAAAGATACATTTTTTTCTTCAGCGTCAATAGTCACGTTTTGTTACCAAGAGCTTTAAGGGAGATGGTGCTTCCACTCCTCCTTTGAACATATATATTTTTCCCTTTAGCGTTAATATATAACTTTACTTACACAGAGCATTAAAAGGGATGTTGCTTCCTCTCCTATTTTGAACACATATATTTTATTTTCCATGTCAATACACATGTTTTCTTATACACAGCAATAATAGAGATATTGTTTTCTCTCCTCGTTTGAACATATGCATCTTTCTCTTCAGCATCTGTACATTTTCTTACACACAGCATTAAGAGAGATGTTGCTTCCTCTCCTCCTTTGAACACATTTGTTTTTCTCTTCACTGTCAATACTCATATTTGCTTACAAAGAGCATTAAGAGAGATGTTGCTTCCACTCCTTGTTTGCACATGTCTTTTTCTTCAGCGTCAATACACACATTTTATTACACAGAGCATTAAGAGAGATGTTGAGTACTCTACTTGTTTAAACACATGTGTTTTTCTCTTCAGCGTCAATACACATGTTTTCTTACATAGAGCATTAAGAGAGAAGTTGTTTCCTCTCCTCATTTGAACACTTGTGTTTTTGTCTCCTGCGTCCATACACACCTTTTCTTAAGCAGAGCATTAGAGATGTGGAGCCGTCTCCTTTTTTAAACACAGGTGTTTTTATCCTCTACACCCATACACATGTTGTCTTACACAGAGCATTAAGAGAGTTGTTGCTTCGTCTTCTTAATCTAACACATTTGTTTTTCTCCTAACCTTCAGTACTCATGTTTTCTTACACATAGCATTAAGAGAGATGTTTCATTCTGTCCTCGTTTGAACACATATGTTTTTTTTTATTCATTGTCCATACAGGCTTTGTTACAGAGAGCATTAAGGGAGATGTTGCTTCCTTGCTTGTTTTGAACACATGTGTTTTTCTCTTCTGCATCGATACACATATTTTTTTACACAGAGCATTAAGGAACATGTTACTTTTTATATTCTCCACTTTGACAGGCCATGCCCACTTTGATTGGCCACACACAGTTTGACTTACCATGCCCACACCTAGCCATACCAACTTTGACTGGCCATGGCCACTTTCAATGACCATGGCCACACCGGGTCACAGCCACTTTGTCTGACCATGCCCACAACAAACCATGCTTACTTTGACTGAATAAGGACACTTTGACCTGCCACGGACACTTTTACTGACCACGGCCACCACATGCCATGCACACATTGACAGACCATGCTCACACCAGGCCATGAATACTTTTATTAAACAAGCCCACTTTGATTATGACCAGTTTGACCATGCCCACACAATATCACGCCCACTTTGACTGGCCACACACAAGTAACTGAACAGGCCTACTTTGAATGGCCATGCCCACATTGACAGACCACGCACAGTTTGACTGTCCATAAAAATTTTCCTCACAACGCCAACTTTTGTGGTCCTCGCATACACCAACCCATGCCAAAATTGACTGGTCATGCCCACAGTGACTGTCCACACCTTCTTTGATTGCCCAAGTGAACAGTGACTGACCACACCTACTTTAACTGGCCACAACAATGTTGACTCACCATGCTCACTGCAAGCCATGCCAACTTTGACTGAATACACCCACTTTTACTGTCCATGGCCACTTTGACCACAGATACAACATGCTACAAATTCTTTGATTGACAACACTGACTTTGACTGAGCAGGCCCACACCAAACCATGCCCACTTTGACTGTCCACGGCCACTGTGAATGACCAAGACCACAGCATGCCACACCCACTTTGATTGATTACACCCACACCAGGCCACTACCACTTAAATGGACCAAGGTCATTTTAACTGGCCATGCACCCTTTGAGTGACCACAGCTACAACAATTCACAATCACTTTGTCTGACCACGCCTACACAAAGCCACATTTACTTTTCCTGCACATGGCCACTGTGACTGGACATGGACACTTTGACTGACCATGGCCACAACATGCCAAACCCACATTGACTGACCATGGTCAGCAGGCCACAAATACTTTAATTAAACAAGCCCACTATGGCTGGCCATGTCCAGTTTGACTGGCCAAACACACTTCACATGTCTACGCCCACTTTGACAGATCAGTCCTGTAGAGTGCATTTGACTTTGCACAACTTGCTGGACCCTAGCTATTACATCGGTGCCGCTTATGCTAATTTGACACTCCTTACCACCTATCACCAGCTATATGCTAATGAAGTATTACTTTGGACCTATCACCAGCTATATGCTAATGAGGCATTACCTTGTGCACCAAACACTTGTCCTGGCTTCCCTATATTAGCAGGATGCATTTCAGACTCTGGGTCTTCTTTCTACCATTCTCAACTGAGCTGTCCTCCAATAAAGTGTGATCCAAGAAGGATCGTGCATGTGGTAACTCATCATTCTTCAGGCCAGAAAGCAGCTCGCCACAAGTGGCACCAAAACCCGGGAACCTTTGTGGCCCATAGAGAAGTCCGATTCAGAACTTGACACATGGAGTGGACCATCGGTGAGGTTGCTGCAGTAGAGTCTGAAGGAAATTCAGAACAGCTGTAATCAGGAAGGTTAACCGGTAAGTCTCACAGGAAAATAGTGGGACCTGAGTTAAGGAGGAAAACTCTGCCTGTAGAAAAAAGCAAAGTATGGGGCATCTGCTGATGAGCAGATATAACCTGTTGGTAGTTTGGAGTTGTTTAGGATATAAAGGGTTTTAAATAGGCAAGGATATGGTTGTAAATTCCTCTCACCTGATTGCAACAGCTTTGAAAGAGCTGTTGAAGAGTAATGGTGTGAGCTTTAAGTTAAGGTAGGAATTAAAGGTTATACAAGGATGAGGTTTTTACCCTCATGTCCAATTGTTTTGGCTCTTAAGGAGCTGCTTCATTAAGGTTTCTTTCTGAGTCCACTCTGCTTGCTAGGAGTGGGAGAGATAGATGGGTTAAAAGCAGCCAAGAGGGGCAGAGTCAGTGATTATGATTTGTTGCCTCTACTGCACCTATTGCCCCCCTCTCCATATTGCCAGCCTGGTGAGGGCATCTGTTCTAAGCCACCAGACAACACAAAAGTGTGGTAGAGAGTCCAGGGTGAGCTGTGTCCTAGTGTGCTGCTGGCTTTTCCAGTTTTTCAAGATAACCAGGGACAAAGGTATCACGAACTTTTAGATTTTGAGACAATGAAATCTATGGCATAGTCTGTCTGCACTTATGGCACTACTATGTCTTTTACAGTAGCACAGGTTGACGTATTGAGTAGTTCTGCCATGATGCCTAGTCACTGGAGTAGCTTAGCAAATGCGTGTCTCAATCCACAAAAGGTAGACATTAGGACCAATTGCTTAAAGACTCTAAATGATTTTCAAACATTGCTTGGAGATATAAATTGTATTTGGCCATATTTGAAATTAACTCACTTTTTGCTTAAATTCTTATTTGATATTTTAGAGGGAAACCCAGATCTTAATTCCCCATGCCAACTAACCCCAGAGGCTCAGATAGTACTTCAAAAGGTAGATCAAGCAATTACTAGGGCACAGTTGGTGTGCTGTGATGAATCCAAGCACATTTGTATGTGTATCCTCCCCACTTTAGGCTTTCCAACTGGTGTTCTTTGGCAAGAAGGGCCTCTACTGTGGATTCACTCTAAATCAACAGGGATGAGAACCTTGTTCCACTATCTATCCATGACAGCTGAGGTTGTGTTTTTAAGCATTAAACAATCTATAACATCTTTTGCCAAGACACCTGACTGAATTATAGTCCCTTATACAAAAGAACAAGTAGAGATATTGGCTCCCACTACCTCAGAATGGGCTATATTGGTTTGTGCCTTTTCTGGTACAATTGATAATCATTTGCCCAAGAATGATCTTTTAAGATTCATAGTTCAGCAGCCTGTGGTGTTCCCTTGGATCACGTGGGAGCAACCATTGAGCAATGCCTTAACCATCTACATAGATGGGTCTAAGATTGGGAAAGGAGCCTACATGTTGCAAGGAGGCTCACCTGTAACTGTTGAGTGTCGTCCAAATGCTCCCCAAATAGTAGAATGCCAAGAGGTTTTAGAGGTTTTTAAATGTTTTCCTGAGTTTTTCAATTTGCTATTTGATTCATCATGGGTGAATGCTGTTAAAAATTTAGAAACTGTTTCCTATATTAAACCCTCTAGTATGGTAGCCTCACTTTTAGCAGGAATAAGAAGTGAGATTTTGCATTGATCCAATTCCTTTTATATTACCCATATCTGAGCTCACTCTTTGTTACCTGGTCTTATGGCAAAAGCCAATGTACAAGTTGATCTGGCAATGTGCATTTTTGTGGCATTGGACTCAGAAACACAAGCGCGAGAGTTTCATTGCTTGTACCATGTTTCATCTGCTGTTTTAAGAAATAAATTTAAAATTTCTAGGGAGATAGCTAGGAATATTGTGAAAAGCTGTCCTGCTTGTGTGCAATTCTAGCCTGCTCAGAAAATAGAGGTTAATTCCAGAGGCATTTTTTCCACTTGAAATTTGGCAGATGGATGTTACCCATGTTCCATCCTTTGGAAAGCTTCAGTATGTGCATGTCTCCATTGATACATGTTCTGGGGGTAATGCATGCTATACCTCTTTCTGTGGAAAGGGTTCACAATGTCATTACCCACTGCCTTGAAGCTTGGGCCCCTTGGGGCAAGTCCAATACACTGTAAACAAATAAAAGGCCAGCCTATGCATCTAAGAGTTTTGCCTCATTTTGTCACAAAATGCAAGTTAAACATACCACAATCCTGCCCTATAATCCACAAAGGCTTGGGATAATAGAGCATGCACATTGTATGCTCAAGGTCTTCCTGCAAAAACAAAAAGGGGGAATAGCAGAGAATTGCACCCCCAAAAAAGGCTCTCTGTTGCTTTATTCACTATAAATTTTCTAAATTTAAATGATAAAAATGAAATCGTTGCTGAACATCATATGATGTCAGAACCCAACAATCAAGGCAAAGTTTTGTTTAAGGATGTACTTTCTAAGCTGTGGCGAGGCCTGGATCATGTTACTGTTCGATCCAGGGGATCTTTACGTGTTTCTCCACAGAATCAGGAGCCAGTCTGGGTGCCATCAAGATTGACGAGACGTGTTGAGTACGACTCTAAGGATGACGCTGATATGGATACTCATGACCTTCTTCCCTCTTATTCAGGTGGAAAGTGAGAATTGATCTATGGAGGACGAAAAGATGATCCTCAAGCAAAAGTTCCAGATTGCACGTTTGAATGCTACAAGTTTGGAGCCTGTTACACTTGGGGACTTTACTTCTTGGCTCACTTCTGCCCTTTCCTTTTTCAAAGAGTGGGTGGGATTGGGAACCTTTGCAGTCTGCTGTTAATTTGGGATTGTTTTTTGACTCTGGTGGTTTGCCTTATTCACATCAGAGAGTGTTAGAAAAAGTCCTTCTCACTTAGGAACTCTTGGCTGTTGATGCAGGGCACTCCCCTGTAGCCTGGCTCTCTGCCCTTACTGACTTATAAAAATTGCCATTGCACAGAGAGGCTTTAGCTGCCAATGCACCTCTATAGGGAATCATTCTCCTCTGAGACGGCCTTTGCACACTGCTGCGCTCACTGGCCTTGGATGCAGGAAGGCGTCTCGGGGATACTGGCAGAAGGAAACAGCCTTTGAGCAGTGTTCACATCATGAGGTGAACACCTATATGGCCTATACCCTGTCTGTGCCATAAGAAAAATAAAAAGGAGGAGATGTAGGGTGCGGTTGGCCCTTGCACCACTTGCTGGACCCCAGCTATTGCATCTGTGCCACTTATGCTAATTAGATGTCGAGTAGTGACCTATGCGACGTGATCCCTGAATATGCTAATGAATATGCTTTGGACCTATCACCAGCTATATGCAAATGAGATATTATTTTGGACCTATCACCAGCTATATGCGAATGAGTTATTACTTTGGACCTATCACCAGCTATATTCTAATGAGGCATTACGTTGGGCACCAATCACATGCCCATTCTTCCCTATATAAGCAGGCTGCATTTCAGGCTTGTGGTCTTCCTACCACCATTCTCAACTGAGGTGTACTCCAATAAAGTGTGATCTGAGAAGAATCATGCATGTGGTGACTCGTCATTCTTCAGGCCAGAAAGCGGTTCCCCCCACACACACACACTTTGACACACCATGCCCATACCAAGCCATGCCAACTTTGACTGAACCCACCCACTTAGACTGAATATGTCCACAATGGCTGACCATGCCCTCTTCTGGCCTCATTTGAACACATATGTTTTTCACTTCAGTGGGGAAATACACATTTTCTTCAACAGAGCATTAATAGAGATGTTGCTTCCTCTATCGTTTTAACAAATGTGTTTTTTTCTTCAATGTCAATAGTCACGTTTTGCTACCCAGAGAATAAGGGAGATGGTGCTTCCTCTCCTCCTTTGAACACATGTGTTTTTCTCTTCAGCGTTAAAACACAAGTTTTCTTACACAAAGCATAAAATGAGAGGTTGCTTCCTCAAATCATTTGGACACATGTATTGTATTTGCAATGTCAATACACATGTTTTCTTACAAAGAGCAATAAGAGAGATGTTGCTGTCTCTCCTCGTTTGAACACATGCATTTTTCACATCACCATCAGTAAAAACATTATCTTACACACAGCATTAAGAGAGATGTTGCTTCGTCTCCTCTTTTGAACACATGTGTTTTTCTCTTCAGCCTCAATACTCACGTTTGCTTAAAAAGAGCATTAAAAGAGTTGCTGCCCCCACTCCTACTTTGCACACATCATTTCTCTTCAGCATCAATGCACACGTTTTCTTACATAGAATATGAAGAGAGATGTTGCCTCCTCTCCTCATTTGAACACATGTGTTTTTCTCTTCAGTATCAATACTCACATTTTCTTACACAGAGCATTAAGAGAGATGTTGAGTCCTCTACTTGTTTAAAAACATGTGCTTTTCTCTTCTGTGTCAATACACACATTTTCTTACATAGAGCATTAAGAGTGATGTTGCTTCCACTCCTCGTTTGAACACATTTGTTTTTCTCCTCAGCGTCCATACACACATATTCTTATACACAGCATTAAGAGAGATGGTGCTTCCTTTCCATGTTTGAACACATATATTCTTGTCTTCAGCGTCCATACTCATGTTTTCTTATGCAGAGCATTAAGAGAGATGTTGAGCCTTATCCTTGTTTAAACACAGGTGTTTTTATCTTGAGCGCCCATACATATGTTTCCTTAAACAGAGCATTAAGGGAGATGTTGCTTCATTGCTTCATTTGAACACATGTATTTTTCTCTTCTGCTTCAATACATGCTGTCTTACACAGAGCATTTAGAGAGATGTTGCTTCCTCTCCTTGTTTAAACACATTTGTTTTTATCTTCAGTGTTGATACACACATTTTCTTACTCAGAACACTAAGAAACATGTTACTTCCTATACTCTCCACTTTTTTGGGCCATTCAAACTTTGATAGGCCACACCCTCTTTGACTTATCACATCCACAACAATCCACGCCTATTTTTACTGGCCACAGCCACTTTGAATGACCACGGCCACACTAGATCACAGCCACTTTGTGTGACCATGCCCAGACCAAGCCATGCTTACTTTGACTGAATAAGGTCACTTTCACTGGCCACACACATTTTGACTGACAATGGCTACTACATGCCACACACACATTGACTGACCACGCTCACACTAGGCCACGAATACTTTAATTAAACAAGCCCACTTTGGACAAGTACAGTTTGACTGACCATGTACACACAATACCACACCCACTTTGACCGGACAGGGCAACTTTGACTGGCCACACCCACTTTGACTGTACTCACCCACTTTGAATGTCCAAGGCCATTTTGACCATGGCCACAACATGCCATGCATTCTTTGATTGACCACACCCTTATTGACTGACCATGCACACACAAAACCACACCCACTTTTACTGGCCACGGCCACTATGAATAACCACGCACACACAATACCATGCTCACTTTGACCACCATCCCAACTTTGACTTGTCATGAACACTTTGACTGACCACACCAACACAATACCATGCACACTTTGACCAACCATGAACAAGTGACCGAACACACCCATTTGACTGGCCATGCCCAGTTTGACTGAACTCGCCAACTTTGTCTGTCTATTGTCACTTTGACCACTGTCACAATATGCCATGCATTCTTTGATTGAATACACCCATATTGACTGACAACCCACACACAAAACCACACCAATATTTACTGGCCATGGCCACTATGAACGATCATGTGCACTCAACACCATGTCCACTTTGACCAGCCATGCCAACTTTGACTGGCCATGACAACTTCGACTTACCACGCACACACAATACAATGCACATTTGACCGACCACACACAAGTGACCTAACACGCAAACTTTGACTGTCTACGCCCATTTTGACAGACCATGCCCAGGTTGACTGATCATACAAACTTTTACTGGCCACGCCCACTTTGGTGGTCCACACCCACACCAAGCCAAGCCAACATGAACTGGTCATACTCACAGTGACTCACCAAGCCTGTGAAAGAAAACTTGTGTATGGACACTGAAGACAAAAACACATGTGCTCAAACGAGGAGAGGAAACAACATCTTTCATAATGCTCTCTGTAAGAAAATGTGTGTATTGACGCTGAAGAGAAAAAACATGTGTTTAAACAAGTAGAGGACTCAACATCACTCTTAATGCTCTGTGTAAGAAAACATGTGTATTGATGCTGAAGAATAAAGATGTGTGCAAATTAGGAGTGGAGGCAACATCACTCTTTATGCTCTTTGTAAACAAACATGAGTATTGATGCTGAAGAGAAAAAAACATGAGTTCAAACAAGGAAAGGTAGCAACATCTCTCTTAATGCTCTGTGTAAGACAATGTTTGTACTGATGCTGAAGATAAAAATGCATGAGTTCAATCAAGGAGAGAAAGCAACATCTCTCTTAAGGTTCTGTGTAAGAAAACATGTGTATTGACATTGAAAATAAAATACATGTGTTCAAACGAGGAGAGGAAAAAACATCCATTTTTTAAGCTCGGTGTAAGAAATGTTGTGCATTAACACTGAAGAGAAAAGCACATGGGTTCAAAGGAGGAGAGGAAACACCACTTCCCTTAATGCTCTGGGCAGCAAAACATGACTATTGACATTGAAGAAATAAACACATCTGTTTAAACAATAAAGGAAGCAACATCTCTATTAATGCTCTGTGGAAGAAAATGTGTGTTTTCCTGCTGAAGTGAAAAACACATGTGTTTAAATGAGACCAGAAGATGGCGTGGTCAGCCATTGTGGGCATGGTCAGTCTAAGTAGATGTGTTCAGTCAAAGTTGGCGTGGCTTGGTTTGGGCATCCTGTTTCAAAGTGGGTGTGCTCTGTCAAAGTGCATAAAAGTGTGTGTGGCCAGTCAAAATGATGTGGCCAGTCATAGTGGGCTTGTTTAATAAAAGAATTCATGGCCTGGTGTGAGCCTGGTCAGTCAATGTGGGGATGGCATATTGTGGCCATGGTCAGTCAAAGTGTCCATGTCCAGTCAAAGTGTCCGTGTGCAGTTAAAATGAGTGTGGCTTGGTGTGGGCATGATCAGACAAAGTGGTTGTGACCTGTTGTATCTGTGGTCAGTCAAAGTGTGCATTAACAGTGGAAATGGGCTTGGTGAATTAAACTGGTTGTGGCCTGGAGTGGGCATGATCAATCAAAGTGGGTGTGGCCTGTTGTGGTCGTGGTCATTCATAGTGTCCGTTGCCAGTCAAAATGTGCGTGTTCGGTCACTTGTGTATGGTCAGTCAAAGTGTTTGTGGTATTGTTTGGGCGTGGTCAGTCAAAGTGGTCGTGGCCAATCAAAGTTGGCTTGGCTGGTGAAAGTCGGCATGGTATTGTGTGGGCATGGACAGTCAAACTGGACGTGGCCAAAGTGGGATTGTTTAAAGTATTTGTGGCCTGGTGTGTGCGTGGTCAGTCAATGTGTGTGTGGCATGTTGAATCCGTGGGCAGTAAAAGTGTCAGTGGCCAGTCAAAGTGGGTGTGGCTTGGTGTGGCCGTGGTAAGTCAAAGTGGGTGTGGCCAAACAAAGTGGGCATAGATTGTCAATGTGAAGAGTATAGGAAGTAACATGTTTCTTAATGCTCTGTGTAAGAAAATGTGCGTACCGATGCAGAAGAGAAAAACTCATGTGTTCAAATGAAGCAAGGAAGCAACATCTCTCTTAATGCTCTGTGTAAGAAAGTGTGTGTATGGATGTTGAGGGAAAATCATATGTGTTCAAAAGAGGAGAGAAAGCATTATCTCTCTTAATGCTCTGTGTAAGAAAACATGTGTATTGATGTTTAGGAGAAAAACACATGTGTTAGATTAATGAGAGGAAGCAACACCTCTCTTAATGCTCTGTGTAATAAAACATGTGTGTGGACACTGTAGACAAAAACATATGTGTTCAAACAAGGAAAGGAAGGAACATCTCTCTTAATGCTCTGTGTAAGAAAACCAGTGTATGTACGTTGACGAGAAAAACAAATGTGTTCAAACGAGGAGTAGAAGGGACATCTCTCTTTCTCTATGTAAGAAAACATGTGTATAGACACTGCAGACAGACACACATGTGTTCAAACGAGGAGAGGAAACATCTCTCTTAATGCTCTGTGTAAGAAAACCTGTGTATTGAAGCTGAAGAGAAAAACACATGTGTTTAAACAAGTAGAGGACTCAACAACTCTCTTAATGTTCTCTGTAAGGAAACGTGTGTATTGACACTGAAGAGAAAAAGACGTTTTCAAACTAGGAGTGGTGGGAACATCTCTCTTAATGCTGGTTGTAAGCAAATGTGAGTATTGACACTGTAGAGAAAAACACATGTGTTCAAAGGAGTTGAGGAAGCAACATCTCTCTTAATGCTGTGTGTAAGAAAATGTTTGTAGTGATGCTGAAGAGAAAATGCATGTGTTCAAAGGAGGAGAGAAAGCAACATCTTTCTTTTTGCTTTGTGTAAGAAAACATGTATTGACACTGAACATAAAATACATGTGTTCAAATGAGGAGAGGAAGCAACATCTCTTTTAATGCTCTCTGTAAGAAGAGTTGTGTATTAACACTGAAGAGAAAAACACATGGCTTCAAAGGAGGAGAGGAAACACCATCTCCCTTAATGCACTGGGTAGCAAAACGTGACTATTGACATTGAAGAAAAAACCACATCTGTTCAAACAATAGAGTAAGCAACATCTGTAATAATGCTCTGTGGAAGAATATGTGTGTAGTTCCACTGAGATGAAAAACACATGTGTTCAAATGAGGCCAGAAGAGGGCATGGTCAGCCGTTGTGGGCATGGTCAGAGATGTTGCTTTCTCTTTTCGTTTGAACACATGTGTTTTTCTCTTCAGCATCAGTACTCACGTTTGCTTACAAAGAGCATTAAGAGAGATGTTGCCACCACTCCGAGTCTGCAAATGTCCCCTTCTCTTCAGTGTCAATACACATGTTTTCTTACATAGAGCATTAAGAGAGATGTTGCCTCCTCTCTTCATTTGAACATATGTGTTTTTCTCGTCAGCATCCATACACACATTTTCTTACACAGAGCATTAAGAGAGTTATTGCTTCCTTTCCTTGTTTGAAAACATATGTTTTTGTCTTCAGTGTCCATACACATGTTTTCTTACACACAGCGTTAAGGGAGATGCTGAGCCCTCTCCTTCTTTAAACACAGGTGCTTTTATCTTCAGTTCCCATACACATGTTTTCTTAAACAGAGCATTAAGATAGATGTTCCTTCATTGCTTCATTTGAACACATGTGTTTTTCTCTTCTGCTTCAATACACACTCTCTTACACAGAGCATTTAGAGAGATGTTTCTTCCTCTCCTTGTTTGAACACATGTGTTTTTGTCTTCAGCATCCATACACACACTTTCTTACACAGAGCATTGAGAAAGATGCTGCTTCCTTGCTTCATTTAAATACATGTGTTTTTCTCTTCTGCATGGATACACTCATTTTCTTACAAAGAACATTAAAAACATGTTACTTCCAATACTTTCAACTTTGACAGGCCACACCCACTTTGATTGGCCACAACAGCTTTGACTTAACATGACCACACCAAGCCACGCACACTTTGACTGGCCACACACACTTTGAATGTCCATGGCCACACTGGGTCAAGGCCACTTTGTCTGACCATGCCCACACCAAGACTTTATTACTTTGACTGAATAAGACCACTTTCACTGGCCACAGACATTTTGACTGACCATGGTGTCTACATGCCACACACTCACTGACTGACCTCGGTCACACCAGGCCACGAAAACTTCAATTAAACAAGCCCACTTTGGCCAACTCCAGTTTGACTGACCATGCACACACAATACCACACTCACTATGACTGGCAAGGGCAACTTTGACTGGCCAAACCCACTTTGAATGAACTCGCCTACTTTGAATGTCCATGGCCACTTTGACCAAGGCCACAACATGCCATGCATTCCTTGATTGACCACACCCATATTGACTGACCACGCCCACACCAAAGCACGCCCACCCTTACTGGCCATGGCCACTATGATTGACCATGTGCAAACAACACCACGCCCACTTTGACCAGCCACATCAATTTTTACTTGCCACGACCACTTCGACTGACCACGCACACACAATACCATGCACATTTGACTGACCACACACAAGTGACTGAACAAGCCAAATTTGACTGGCCATGCCCACTTTGACTGATCATACCCCCACCAAAAAATGCCCACTTTGACTGGCCACAGCCACTATAAATGATGCGATGATAACTGGCCACACCCACTTTGATTGATCACGCCCACATCAGGCCACAACCACTTTAATTGACCCAGCCCATTTCCACTGGCCATACACACTTTGATTGACCAAGGCTACAACAGGTCACAGCAACTGTGTATGACCACGTCCACACCAAGACACGCTTACTTTAACTATACACGGCCACTGTGCCTGGATATGGACACTTTGACTGACCATGGTCACAACATGCCATGCCTACATTGACTGAATATGCTCACACCCAGCCACGACCACATTAATTAAACAAGTCCACTATGACTGGCCACGTCCACTTTGACTGTCCACACACACTTTTCATGTCCAAACATTTGACAGATCACACCAACTTTGAAGCACCATGCCCACACAAAGCCACACCAACTTTTACTGAACACACCCACTTAGACTGACCATGCACATAATGGCAGACTATACCCTCATCTGGCCTCATTTGAACACATGTGTTTTTCAATTCAGCAGGAAAAGACACTTTTTCTTCCAGAGAGATATTGCTTCCTCTATCATTTGAACAGATGTGTTTCTTCTTCAATATCAATAGTCATGTTTTGTTACCCAGAGCATTAAGGGAGATGGTGCTTCATCTCCTCGTTTGAACACAGTTGTTTTTCTCTTCAGCGTCAATACTCACGTTTCTTACACAGAGCATTAAGAGAGATGTTGAGTCCTCTACTTGTTTAAACTCATGTGTTTTTCTCTTCAGTGTCATACACACGTATCATTACACAGAGCATTTAGAGAGATGTTGCCTCCTCTTCTCATTTGAACACATGTGTTTCTGTCTTCAGCATCTGTACACATTTTCTTACACAGAGCATTTAGGGAGATGTTGCCTCCTCTCCTCGTTTGAACACATGTGTTTTTGTCTTCAGCGTCTATACACATTTTCTTATGCAGAACATTTAGGGAGATGTTACCTTCTCTCCTTGTTTGAACACATGTGTTTTTCTCTTCAGCATCTATACACATTTTCTTTCATAGATCATTAAGAGAGATTTTGCTTCCACTCCTCGTTTGAACACATTTGTTTTTCTCGTCAGGGTCCATACACAAATTTATTTACACAGAGCATTAAGAGAGATGTTGAGCCCTCTTCTTGTTTAAACACAGGTGTTTTTTGTCTTCAGCACCCATACACATGTTTTCTTAAACAGAGCATTAAGAGACGTATTGCTTTTACTCCTTAATCTGACACATGTATTTTTCTCCTAAACATCAATACACATGTTTTCTTACACAGAGCATTAAGAGTGGTGTTGCTTCCTCTCCTTAATTTAACACATGTGTTTTTCTCCTAAACATCAATACACATATTTTCTTACACAAAGCATTAAGAGAGATACTTCTTTCAGTCCTCGTTTGAGCACATATGATTTTTTCTTCAGCGTTCATACACACACTTTCATACACAGAGCATTAAGAGAAATGTTGCTTCCTGTCCTTGTTTGAACACATGTGTTCTTGTCTTCAGCATCCATACACACCTTTTCTTACACAGAGCATTAACAAAGATGTTGAGCCCTCTTCTTGTTTAAACACAGGTGTTTTTATCTTCTCTGCCCATACTCATGTTTTCTTACACAAAGCATTGAGAGAGCTGTTGCTTCCTCTCCTTAATCTAACATATGTGTTTTTCTCCTAAACATCAGTGCACATGTTTTCTTACACAGAGCATTAAGAGAGATGTTGCTTTCTTTCCTCATTTGATCACAAATGATTTTTTCTTCAGCGTCCATGCACACACTTTCTTACACAGAGCATTAAGAGAGATGTTGCTTCCTTGCTTCGTTTGAACACATGTGTTTTTCTCTTACGCATCGATACACACATTTTCGTACACAGCGCCTTAAGAAACATGTTACTTCCTATACTCTTCATTTTGACGGGCCATGCCCACTTTGTTTGGCAACACCCACTTTGACTTACCACGCCAACACTAAGCCACACACTCTTTGACTGGCCATGGCCACTTTGAATGACCACGGTCACACCGGGTCACGGCCACTTTGTCTGCCAATGGCCTCATAAAGCCACACTTAGTTTGACTAAATAAAACCACTTTGACTAGCCACAGACACTTTGACTGACCACGGCCACAACATGCTACACACACATTGACTCACCACGCTCTCACCAGGACTCGAATATTTAATTGAACAAGCCCACTTTGGCCAAGTCCAATTTGACTGATTATGCAAGCACAATACTAAGCCCACTTTGACCGACCACACACAAGTAACCAAACATGCACACTTTCACTAGCCATGCCCACATTGACAGTCCATGGCCATTTTGGCTAACCAGAAATATTATACTGGCCACACTCACTTTGGTGGTCCATGCCCACTTTGACTGACCATGCACAAGTGACCGAACATGCACATTTTGACTGGCCATGGACACTATGAATGACCACGACCACAACAAGACACGCCCACTTTGATTGATCATGCCCACACCAGGCCACAACAACTTTAATTCACTATGCCCATTTCCACTGGCCATGCAGACTTTGACTGACCACGGCTACAAAAGGTCACTGCAACTTTGTCTGACCACACTCACAGCCATCCACACTCACTTTGACTGCATGTGGCCACTTTGACTGGACATGAACTCTTTGACCATGGCCACAACATGACATGTCCACATTGACTGACCACGCTCACACCAGGCCACAAATACTTTAATTAAACAAGTCCACTGTGACTGGCCATGTCATTTTGACTGGCCACACATACTTTTAATGTGTGCAACCACTTTGACAGAGCACACCCACTTTGATACACCACGCCCACACCAAGCCACTCCAACTTTGACTGAACACACCCACTTAGACTGACCATGCCCACAATGGCTGACCATGCCCTCTTCTGTCCTCATTTGAACACATGTGTTTTTCACTTCAGTGGGAAAACACACATATTCTTCCACAGAGCATTAATAGAGATGTTGCTTCCTCTATCATTTGAACAGATGCGTTTTTTTCTTCAATGTCAATAGTTACGTATTGCTACCCAGAGCATTAAAGGAGATGGTGTTTCCTCTCCTCCTTTGAAGACATGTGTTTTTCTCTTCGGCGTTAATACACAACTCTTATTACACAGAGCATAAAAAGAGATGTTGCTTCCTCTCCTCATTTGAACACATGTATTTTATGTTCAATGTCAATACATGTTTTCTTACACAGAGCAATAAGAGAGATGTTGCTACTTCTACTCCTTTGAACACATGTGTTTTTCTCTTCAGTGTCAATATTCACATTTGTTTACAAAGTGCATTAAGAGAGATGTTCCCTCCATTCCTAGTTTGCACACGTCTTTTTCTCTTCAGTGTTAATACACATATTTTCTTACACAGAGCATTATGAGAGATGTTGTTTCCTCTCCTTGTTTGAACACAGTCAAAGTGGGTGTGGTCAATGAAGTAAGGTGTGGCTTGTAGTGGCTGTGGTCACAGTGGCCGTGGACAGTCAAAGTGGGCAAGTTCATTCAACGTGGGCTTGACATGTTGTGGGCATATTCAGTCAACATTGACTTGGCCAGTTAAAGTGGGCATGGTCAGTTACTGTTCAGGTGGACAGAATAATTAGGCATGGTCAGTCATTGTGTGCATGACCAGTCCATGTTGTCATGGCATGGTGTGGGTGCTGACTACCAAAGTAGGCCTGGCCAGTTAAAGTTTGTATGGTCAGTCCTACTGGGCATGGTCTGTCAACATGGGCATGGCCAGTCAAAGTGGGCATGTTCAGTCACTTGTGTGTCATCGGTCAAAGTGTGCATTTTATTGTGTGGGTGTGGTCAGTCAAAGTGTCATGGCCAGGCAAAGTTAACATGGCTGGTCAAAGTGGGTGTGTTATTGTGAGGAGGTGGTCATTCATAGTGACCGTGGACAGTCAAAGTGTGCGAGTACAGTAAAAGTGGGTATTGCCAGTCAAAACTGTTGTGGCTGGTCAAATTGGGCGTGGTATTGTGTGTGCATGGGCAGTCAAACTGGACTTGGCCAATGTGGGTTTGTCTAATTAAAGTATTTGTGGCCTGTTGTGAGCGTTGTCAGTCAAGGTGTGTGTGGAATGTTGTGTCCGTGGTCAGTCAAAGAGTCTGTGGCCAGTCAAAGTGGCCTTATCCAGTCAAAGTAAGCTCAGCTTGTTGTGTGCATGGTCAGAAAATGTGACTGTGATCCGGTGTGGCCATGGTCATTCAAAGTGGCTGTGGCATGTCAAATTGGGCATGGTTTGGTGTATGTGTGGTCATTAAATGTGGGTTTGTTCACTCAAAGAAGGTGAGGCATGTTTTGGTTATGGTCACAGTGTCTGTGGCCAGGCAATGTGGGTGTGGTATGGTGTGGGCATGGTCAGTCAACATTGGCGTGGCCAGTAAAATTGGGCGTGGTCAGTCACTGTTCATGTGGACAGTCAAAATGGGTGTGGTGAGATACTGAGGGCATGACCAGTCCATGTTTGCACGCCTTGGTGTGGGCATGGACCACCAAAGTGTACGTGGCCAGTCTAAGATTGTATGGTCAATCAAACTGGGCATGGTCTGTCAACATGGTCGGGGCCAGTCAAAGTGGGTTTGTTCAGTCACTTGTGTGTGGTCGGTCAAAGTGTGCATGCTATTGTGTGGGTGTGGTCAGTCAAAGTGTCTGTGGCCAGTCAAAGTGGCCTTATTCAGACAAAGTAAGCGTGGCTTGGTGTTGGCATGTTCAGACAAAGTGGCCATGATCCAGTGTGGCCGTGATGATTCAAAGTGGCCGTGGCCAGTCAAAGTGGGCATGGATTGATGTGAGTGTATTAATTTAAAGTGGGTGTGGCCAATCAAAGTGGGCGTGGCCCATCAAAGTGGAGAATATTGGAAGAAATATGCACCTTAATGCTCTGTGTAAGAAAATGTGTGTATCGATGCTGAAGATAAAAACACATGTGTTTAAACAGGGAGGGCAAGCAACATCTCTTGAAACACTCTGTGTAAGAGAGCATGTAATGATGCAGAAGAGAAAAGCACATGTGTTCAAACTAAGCAAGGAAGCAACATATCTCTTAATTCTCTGTGTAAGAAAGTGTGTGTACGGATGCTGAAGAAAAAAACATGTGTTCAAACGATGCAAGGAATCAAAATATCTCTTAATGCTCTGTGTAAGAAAATGTGTGTATTGATGTTTATTGGAAAAACACATGTGTTAGATGAAGGACAGGAAGCAACAACTCTCTCAATGCTCTTTGTAAGAAAACATGGGTATGGGCACTGAAGATTAAAACACCTGTGTTTAAACAAGGAGAGGGTTCAACATCTGTAATGCTCTGTGTAAGAAAACATGTGTATTGACACTGAAGACAAAAACACATGTGTTCAAACAAGAAAAGGAAGCAACATCTCTCTTAATGCCCTATGTAAGAAAATATTTGTATAGACACTGAAGAAAAAAACACATTTTTTCAAACGAGGAGAGGAAACAACATCTCTCATAATGCTCTGTGTAAGAAAACATGTGTATTGATGCTGAAGAGAAAAACGCATGTGTTTAAACAAGTAGTGGACTCAACATCACTCTTAATGCTCTCTGTAAGAAAATGTGTGCATTGTCACTGAAGAGAAAAAGAGGAAGCAACATCTCTTTTTATGCTCTGTGTAAGAAGAGTTGTGTATTAACACTAAAGAGAAAAATACATGTCTTCAAAGGGGGAGAGGAAACACCATCTCCCTTAATGCTCTATGTAGCAAAGCGTAACTATTGACGTTGAAGAAAAAAAAACCACATCTGTTAAAATGATAGAGAAAGCAACAACTCTATTAATGCTCTGTGGAAGAATACATGTGCTCTTTTTAAGCAAGCATATGTATTGACACTGCAGAGAAAAAGAAATATGTTAAAAAAGGAGAGGAAGCAACATCTCTCTTAATAGTCTATGTAAGAAAGTGTGTGTATGGACGCTGAAGCAAAACACTCATGTGTTCAAATGAGGCATGATGAGGGAGTGGTCAGCCATTGTGAGCATGGTCAGTCTAAGTGGGTGTGGACAATCAATGTGCCCATGGCCAATCAAAGTAGGAGTGGTCACTCAATGTGGGCGTGGTCATTTGCTGTGGGTGTTGCCTTGTGTAGTCATGCACTTGTGTGTGCATTTTCACTCCAAATAAGTGTTGTCAGTCAAAGTGGGTGTGGTCACTCAAAGTGGACATGCCCTGGTGTGGGCATGTTCAGTCAAAGTGGGCGTGTCTTTTTTGGGCTTGGTCAGTCAACCTGGGTGTGTCCCTTCAAAGTGTGCATGGACAGTGAAAGTGTTTGTCATCAGTCAACATAGATGTGGCCAGTCAAATAGTATGTGGCCAGTCAAAATGAGCATGTGCAGTCAAAGTTGTTGTGGTTTCCCAATGTGGGCATGGTCTTTGAAAGCGGGTGTAGTCATTCAAACTGTTGTGGCCAGTCTCTGTTGGTGTGGCTTGTCAATGTTTTTGTGGCTTGGTGTGGGCAGTCTAAGTGGGTGGGGTCACTCAATGTGGGCATGGTCCATCATTGTGAGTGTGTCCTGTTATGGGAGTGGCCTTGGGTGTGCATAGTCACTGAAATTAAGTGTGGTCAGTCAAAGTGGGCATGGTCAGAAAAAGTGGGTGTGGTCAGTCAAAGTGGACATAGAGAGTCAAAGAGGGTGTGTTCAGTCAATGTGGGGGTGGCTTGGTGTGGGCATGGTCAGGCAACATGCGTGTGGCCAGTCAAAGTTGGCGTGGTCAGTCACTGTGTGTGTGACCAGTCAAAGTTGGCAGTTTCAGTGAAAGTGGGCGTGGCTTGGTGTGTGCTTGGTCTGTCAAAGTGGGCGTGCCCAATCAAAGTTGGTGTGGTCAGTCAAAGTGTGCCTGGTCAATCACTGTGGGTGTGGCCAGTCAAAGAGTATGTGTCCAGTCAAATGGGTGTGTCCAGTCAAAGTGGGTGTGGTAAGTCAAAGTGGATATGGTAGTTGAAATTGGGTGTAGTCATTCAAACTTGTTGTGGTCAGTCACTGTGGGCATAGCCTGTCACTGTTAGCATGGCTAGGTGTGGTCAGTCTAAGTGGGTGTGGTCAATCAATATGGGCATGATCAGTCACTGTGAGTGTGGCCTGGTGTGGGCATGGCCTTGTATGTACAATGTCACTGAAATTAAGTGTCGTCAGTCAAATTGAGCATGGTAAGTCAAAGTGGGCGTGGTCAGTCAAAGAGGGCATGGCATGAGGTGGGTATGGTCAGTCAAAGTGGACATGGTCAGTCAAAGTGGGATTGGTTGCTTCAAAGAGGGTGTGGTATTGCGTGGGTGTGGTCAGTCAAAGTGGGTGTGGCCAGTCAAATTGGGCTTAGTCAAGTAATGTGGTCAAGGCCTGGTGTGGGTTTGGTCAGTCAAGGTGGGCGAGGCTTGGTGTTTGCTTGGTAACTCAAAGTAGCCGTGGCCAGTCAAATTGGGCTTGGTCAACTAAAGTGGTCATGGCCTGCTGTGGGCATGATCAGTCCTAATGGCCATGGCCCATTGTGACCATGATCATTCAAAATGGCCCTGGCCAGTCATAGTAGGCATGTTCAGTCAAAGTGGGAATGAATGGCTTGGTGTGGTTGTGGTCTGTCACTGCTGGCATAAACAGTCAAAGTTGGCAAGGGTTGGTTTGGGTGTGGTGTGTCAAAGTGGGCATGGCAATTCAAAGATGTTCTGGGCATTTAAAGTTGGTTTGGTAAGTTACTGTGGGCATGGTCAATCAAAGAGTACATTGTCAGTCAAACTTGGTGTGGCCAGTCACTGTGGGCGTGGCTTGTCAACGTTGTAGTGGCTTGGTGTGGCCAGTCTAAGTGGGTGTGTTCATTCAATGTGGGCATGGTCAGTCATTGTGGGTGTGGCTAGGAATGGGCATGGTCTTGTATGAGCATGGTCAGTTAAATTGGATGTGGTCAGTCAAAGAGAACGTGGTAAGTCAAAGTGGGAGTGGTCAGTCAAAATAGGTGTGTCCTGGTGTGGGCATGTTCAAGTAAAGTGGCCGTGGCCAGTCAAATTGTGTGTAGTCAGTCACTGTGTGTGTGGTCGGTCAAAGTGGGCGTGGTATTGTGTGGTCATCGTTAGTCAAAGTGGGTGAGGCCAGTCAAAGTGGTCTTTGTAAATCAAATTGTTTGTGGCCCAGTGTGTGCCTGGTCAAAGTGGGCATAGCCTGTTGTGGACTTGGTCAGTCAAAGTGGGCCTAGTCAATGTGGAGAGGATAAGAAGTAACATGTTTCCTAATGCTCAGTGTAAGAAAATGTGTGTACGGATGCTGAAGATAAAAACACATGTGTTTAAACAAGTAGAGGAAGCAACATCTCCATTAATGCTCTTTGTAAGAAAATGTGTGTATTGATGTTTAGGAGAAAAACACATGTGGTAGATTAAGAAGTGGAAGCAACACCTCTCTTAATGCTCTATGTAAGAAACCATGTGTATGGGGGCTGAAGATAAAAACAACTGTGTTTAAAAAAGGATAGGAAGCAACATCTCTCTAAATGCTCTGTGTAAGAAAGTGTGTGTATGGATGTGAAAAAAAGAACACATGTGTTCAAATGAGAACAGGGCGCAACATCTCTCTTAATGCTCTTTGTAAGAAAATGTGTGTATTGATGTTTAGGAGAAAAACACATTTGTTAGATAAAGAAGTGGAAGCAACACCTCTCTTAATGCTATGTGTAAGAAAACATCTGTATTAACGCTGAAGAGAAAAACACATGTGTTCAAACAAGGAAAGGAAGCAACATCTCTCTTAATGCTCTTTGTAAGAAAACATGTGTATGGATGCTGTAGACAAAAACACATGTGTTCAAACAAGGAAAGGAAGCAAAATGCATTTGTTCAAACCATAGAGTAAACAACATCTCTATTAATGGTCTGTGAAGGAAAATGTGTTTTCCTGCTGAAGTGAAATCCATGTGGGTTCAAATGAGGCCAGAAGAGAGTGTGGTCAGCCATCATGGGCATGATCAGTCTAAGTGGGTGTATTCAGTCAAAGTTAGCGTGGCTTGTGTGGATGTGGTGCATCAATTGGGTGTGCTCTTTCAAAGTGGACTTGGACATGAAAAGTGTGTTTGGCCAGTCAAACTGGGCATGGCCAGTCACAGTGGGCTTGTTTAATTAAAGTATTCATGGCCTGGTGTGAGCATGGTCAGTCATTATGTGCATGGCATGTTGTGGTCATGGTAAGTCAAAGTGTCCATGTACAGTCACAGTGGTTGTGTGCAGTCAAATTAAGTGTGGCTTCATGTGGGTGTGGTCAGACAAAGTTGCTGTGATCCAGTGTGGCCATGGCAGTCAAAATCGGCATGGTTTGGTGTGGGTGTGGGTTGTTCAAGTGGGTGTGGTCAATCAAAGAAGGCGTGGCATGTTGTATTGTGGTCAAAGTGGCCATGGACAAAGTGGGAGAATTAATTCAAAGTGGGCGTGGCTTGGTGTGGGCATGGTCAGTCAACATTGGTGTGGCCAGTTAAAGTAGGTGTGGTCAGTCACTGTTCACATGGACAGTCAAAGTAGGCATGGTCAGTCACTGTGAGCATGACCAGTCAAATTGTCATGGTTTGGTGTGGGTGTGGACCACCAAAGTGGACATGGCCAGTAAAACATTTTATGGTCATTCAAACTGGGCATGGTCTGATAATGACGTCATGGCCAGTCAAAGTGTGCATATTCAGTTACTTGTGTGTGAACAGTCAAAATACCAAATGCTTGGTATTTTGTGGGTGTGGTAAGTCAAAGTGGTCGTGGCCAATCAAAGTTGGCGTTGCTGGTCAAATTGGGCGTAGTATTGTGTGGGCATTTTCCTGTTAAACTGGACGTGGCCAAAGTGGGCTTGTTTAATGAAAATATACATGGCCTGGTGTGACCGTGGTCAGTCAATGTGTGTGTGGCATGTTGTGTCCGTGGCCAGTGAAAGTATTTGTGGCCAGTCAAAGTGGACTTATTCAGTCAAAGTAAGCATGACTTGGTGTGATTATGGTCGAAGTGGCTGTGATCCGATGTGGCCGTGGTCACACAAACTGGCCACGGCCAAAGTGTGTGTGGCTTGGTGTGGGTGTGTTAAGTCAAAGTGGGTGTGGCCAATCTAAGTGGGCGTGGACTTTCAAAGTAGACAGTATAGGAAGTAACATGTTTCTTAATGCTCTGTGTAAGAAAATATGTGTATCGATGCAGAAGAGAAAACTTCATATGCTCAAATGGAGCAAGGAAGCAACTTCTCTATTAAAACTCTGTGTAAGAAAGTGCATGTATGGACGTTGAAGGAAAAAACATATGAGTTCAAATGAGGAGAGAAAGCAATATCTCTCTTAATGGTCTGTGTAAGAAAACATGTGTATTGATGTTTAGGAGAAAAACACATGTGTTAGATTTTGGGGAGGAAGCAACTCCTCTCTTTATGCTCTGTGTAAGAAAACGTGTGTGTGGATGCTGTAGACAAAAACACATATGTTTAAACAAGGAAAGGAAGCAACATCTCTCTTAATTCTCTGTGTAAGAAAACCTGTGTATGGACGCTGAACAGAAAAAGATGTGTGCAAACCAGGAGTGGTGGCAACACCTCTCTTAATGCTCTTTGTAAGCAAACGTGAGTATTGAGGTTGAAGAGAAAAACACATGTGTTCAAACGAGGACAGGAAGCAACATCTCTTTCTATGCTCTATGTAAGAAGAGTTGTGCATTAACACTGAAGAGAAAAATACATGTCTTCAAAAGAGGAGAGGAAACACCATCTCCCTTAATGCTCTGAGTAGCAAAACATGACAATTGACGTTGAAGAAAAAAACACATCTGTTCAAACAATAGAGGAAGCAACATCTCTATTAATACTCTGAGGAAGAATACATGTGTTTTTCCACTGAAGTGAAAAACACATGCATTCAAATGAGGCCAGAAGAGGGCATGGTCAGCCAATGTGGGCATGGTCTGTCTAAGTGGGTATATTCACTCACAGTTGGAGTGGCTTGGTGTGGGCATGGTATGGACATGAAAAGTGTGCATGGCCAGTCGAAATGGGCTTGGTCAATTAAAGTGGTTGTGGCCTTGTGTGGGCGTGATCAATCAAAGTGGGAGTGGCCTGTTGTGGTCATGTTCACTCAAAATGGCGGTTACCAATCAAGATGGGCGTGATTTGGTGTGTGCTTGGTCAGTCAATGTGGGTGTGGTCAATCAAAGAAGGCGTGGAATGTTGTGGCTGTGGTCACAGTGGCCGTGGGCAGTCAAAGTGGGAGAGTTCAGTCTAAGAGGGCATGGCTTGGTGTGGGCTTGTTCAGTCAACATTGGCATGTCCAGTTTACATGGGCGAGGTCTGTCACTGTGGGCATGACCAGTCCATGTTGCCATGGTTTGGTGTGGGTGTGGAACACCAAAGTGGGCGTGGCCAGTCAAAGTTTGTATGGTCAGTCAAAATGGGTGTGGTCTGTCAACATGGGCATTGCCAGTTAAATTGTGTGCATTTGGTCACTTGTGCATGGTCGGTCAAAGTGTGCATGGTATTGTGTGGGCGTGGTCAGTCAAAGTGGTTGTGGCCAGTCAAAGATGGCGTGGCCAGTCAAAGTGGGTGTGTTATTGTATGGAAGTCCATCATTCATAGTGGACATGGCCAGTAAAAATTGGGCATAGTTTGGTGTGTGTGTGCTCAGTCCAAGTGGGTGTGGTCAATCAAAGAAAGCATGACATGTTGTGGCCATGGTCAAAGTGTCCATGGGCAGTCAAAGAGGGCGAGTTCTGTCAAAGTGGGCGTGGCCAGTCAAAGTGGGCATGGTATTGTGTGGGCATGGTGAGTCAAACTGGCCTTGGTGAAAATGGGCTTGTTTAATTAAAGTATTCATGGCCTGGTGTGAGCATGGTCAATCAATGTGTGCATGGCATGAGTGGCCGTGGTCAGACAAAGTGTTCATGGCCAGTCAAAGTGGCTGTATTCAGTCAAAGTAAGTGTGGCTTGGTTTAATTAAATTAAATTTAATTAAAATATTCGTGGCCTAGTATGAGCGCATTCTGTAAATTTGAGCGTGGCATATTGTGGCCATGGTCAGTCAAAGTGTCCATGTCCAGTCACAGTGGCTGTGTGCAGTTAAAATCAGGGTGGGTTGGTGTGGGCATGGTCAGACAAAGTGGTTGTGACCTGTTTTATCCACGGGCAGTCAAAGTGTGCATGGCCAGTGGAAATGGGCTTGGTCAATTAAAGTGGTTGTGGCCTGGTGTGGGCGTCATAAATAAAAGTGGGTGTGGCCTGTGGTGGTCGTGGTCATTCATAGTGGCAATGGCCTGTCAAATTGGGCATGGCTTGGTGTGGGCATGGTTAGTCAAAGTGGATGTGGTCAATCAAAAAATGCCTGTCATGTTGTACCCATCGTCACAGTGCCCGTGGACAGTAAAAGTGGGCAAGTTCAGTCAAAGTGGGCATGCCTTTGTGTGGGCATGTTCAGTCAAGATTGGCGTGGCCAGTTTAAGTTGGTGTGGTCAGTCACTGTTCATGTTGATAGTCAAAGAAGGCATGGCCAGTCAAAGTGGGCATGTTACTGTGTTGGTGTGGTCATTCATAGTGGCTGGGGGCAGTAAAAGTGGGCGTGATTCATAGTGGGCATGGTCAGTCAAAGTGGGTATGGTCAATCAAAGAAAGCTTGGCATGTTGTGGCCATGGTCAAACTGGCCGTGGACAGGCAAAGTGGCAAGTTCAGTGAAAGTGGGCATGGTCAAACAAAGTTGGCATGGCCTGTCAAAGCGGGTGTGGTATTGTGTGGGCCTGGACATTAATAGTGGTCATGGCCAGTAAATGTAAGCGTGGCTTGGTGTGGGCATGGTCAGACAAAGTGGCTGTGACACATTTTAGCCATGGACAGTCAAAGTATGCATGGCCAGTGGAAATGGGCTTGGTCAATTAAAGTTGTTGTGGCCTGGTGTGGGTGTGATCAATCAAAGTGGGTGTGGCCTGTTGTGGTCGTGGTCCTTCATAGTGGCCATGGCCAGTCATAGTGGGCATTGTTTGTTTTGGGTGTGGTCACTCAAAGTGGGTATGGTCAATTAAACAAAGCATGGCATGTTGTGGCTGTGGTCAAAGAGGCCGTGTACAGTCAAAATGGGCAAGGTCAGTCAAAGAGGGCATGGCCAGTGAAAGTTGGCATGGCCGGTCAAAGTGGGCATTGTATTGTTTGCGCGTGGTCAGTCAAAATGGACTTGGCCAAAGTGGGCTTGTTTAATTAAAGTATTCATGGCCTGGAGTGGTCATGGTCAGTCAATGCTTGCATGGCATGTTGTCGCCGTGGTCAGTCAAAGTGTCCCTGACCAGTCAAAGTAGCCTTATTCAGTGAATGTAAGCATGGCTTGGTGTGGGCATAGTCAGACAAAGTGGCCCTGGTCCAGTGTGGGTGTGGTCACTCAAAGTGGCCCTGGCCAGGCAAAGTGGGTGTGGCTTGGAGTGGGTGTGTTAAGTCAAAGTGGGTTTGGCGAATCAAAGTTGTCATGGCCCGTCAAAGTGGAGAATATAGGAAGTAACATCTTTCTTAATGCTCTCTGTAAGAAAATGTGTGTATCAATGCTGAAGATAAAAACACATGTATTTAAACAAGGAGAGGAAGTAACATCTCTCTAAATGCTCGGTGTAAGAGAGCGTGTATTGAGGCAGAAGAAAAAAACACATGTGTTCAAACACAGCAAGGAAGCAACATCTCCCTTAATGCACTGTGTAAGAAAGTGTGTGCATGGAGGCTGAAGAAAAATCAAATGTGATCAGCAAAGGACAGAAAGCAACATCTCTCTTAATGCTCTGTGTAAGAAAACATGTGTATTGATGTTTAGGAGAAAAACATGTGTGTTAGAATAAAGAGAGGAAGCAACACCTGTCTTAATGCTCTGTGTAGGAAAACATGTATATGGGCACTGAAGATGAAAACACCTGTGTTTAAACAAGGACAGTGCTCAACATCTCTCTTAATGCTCTGGGTAAGAAAACATGTGTATTGATGCTGAAGAAAAAAAGAAGTGTGCAAACTAGGAGTGTAGACAACATATCTCTTAATGCTCTTCATAAGCATACATGAGTATTGTCAATGATGAGAAAAACACATGTGTTCAAAGGAGGAGAGGAAGCAACATCTCTCTTAATTCTGTGTGTAAGAAAATGTTTGTATTGATGCTGAAGAGAAAAAGTATGTATTCAAAAGAGGAGAGAACACAACATCTCTCTTATTGTTCTGAGTAAGTAAACATGTGTATTGACATTGAAAATAAAATACATGTATTCAAATGAGGAGTGGAAGCAACATCTCTCTTAATGTTCTGTGCAAGAAAACGTGTATTAGTGCTGAATACAAAAACACATGTGTTCAAATGAAGAGAGGAGTCAACATCTCTCATAATGCTCTATGTGAGAAAATGTGTATATTGGTGCAGAAGAGAAAAAGAGGTGTGCAAAATAGGAGTGGGGGCAACATCTCCCTTAATGCTCTTTGTAAACAAATGTGAGTATTGATGCTGAAGAGAAATACACATGTGTTCAAAGGAAAGGAAGCAACATCTCCCTTAATGCTGTGTGTAAGAAAATGTTTGTACTGATGCTGAAGAGACAAACGCAAGTGTTCAAATGAGGAGAGAAAGCAACATTTCTCTTACTGCTCTGTGTAAGAAAATATGCATATTGACATTGCAAATAAAATACACGTGGTTAAACGAGGAGAGGAAGCAACATCCCTTTTTATGCTCTGTGTAAGAAAAGTTGTGTATTAACACTGAAGACAAAAGCACATGTGCTCAAAGGAGGAGAGGAAGCACCATCCCCCTTAATGCTCTGGGTAGAAAAATGTGATTATTGATGTTGAAGAAAAAAACACATCTGTTCAAACCATAGAGGAAGCAACATCCGTATTAATGCTCTGTGTAAGAAAATGTGTGTATGGATGCTGACGAGAAAAACAAATGTGTTTAAATGAGGAGTGGAAGCAACATCTCTGTTAATGCTCTGTGTAAGAAAACATGTGTATGGATTTTGACAAGAAAGACAAATGTGTTCAAACAAGGAGTAGAAGCAACATCTCTCTTAATGCCCTATGTAAGAAAATATTTGTATAAACACTGAAGACAAAAACACATGTTTTCAAATGAGGAGAGGACTCAACATCTCTTTAATGCTCTGTGTAAGAAAACATGTGTATTGGCACTGAAGATGAAAACACCTGTGTTTAAACAAGGAGAGGGCTCAACATCACTCTTAATGCTCTGTGTAAGAAACCGTATGTATGGACACTGACGATAAAAGCCAATGTGTTCAAACAAGGAGTGGAAGCAACGTCACTCTTAATGCACTTTGTAAGAAAATGTGTATAGAGGCAAAGGCAAAAACACATGTGTTCAAACGAGGAGAGGAAACATCTCTCTTAATGCTGTGTGTAAGAAAATGTTTATACTGATGCTGAAGAGAAAAATGCATGTGTTAAAATGAGGAAAAAAAGGGGTTAGGTTTAGCGTTAGGTCGACCCCGCCCACACCAAACCACGCCCACTTTGACTGGCTTCAGCCACTTTGAATGACCACTGCCACACTGGATCACAGCCTCTTTGTCTGACCACACGCACAACAAGCCACGCATACTTCGACTGCACACGGCCACTGTGTCTTAACATGGACACTTTAACTGACCATGGTCACAACATTCCAAGCCCACATTAACTCACCATGCTCAAGTCATGCCATGAATAATTTAATTAATAAAGCACACTATGACTGGCCACATTCAGTTTGACATGTGGCCCCGAAACCCGGGAACTTTTTCGACCCCCAGAGAAGAACATTTAAGAACACAACACATGGAGTAGCCCGTCGGTGAGGTTGCTGTAGTGGAGTCTGAAGGAGATTCAGAACTGCCATAATCAGGAGGGTTATCTGGTTAGTCTCACAGGAAAATAGTGGGACCTGCATTAAGGAGGAAATTTCTGCTTGTAGAAAAATGGAGACAACGGGGCATCTGCTGATGAGTGATTCTAACCTGCCGGTAGCTTGGGGTTGTTTAGGATATAAAGGGTTTTAAATAGGCAAGGATATGGGTGCAAATTCCTCTCACTCTACTGCAAAAGCTTTGAAAGAGCTGTTGAAGAGTAATGGTGTGAGCATTAAAATAAGGTAGGAATTAAAGGTTATACAAGGATGAGGATTTTAACCTCATGTCCAAATTTTGGCTATTAAGGAGCTGCTTCATTAAGGTTTTTTTCTGAGTTCACTCTGAAAGCTAGCAGTGGGAGAGATAGATGGGTTAAAAGGAGCCAAGAGGGGCAGAGTCAGTAATTACGATTTGTTTCCTCTACTGCACATATTGCCCCCCCTCTGTAATGCCACCCTGTTGAGGGCATCTGCTCTAAGCCACCAGACAACACAAAAGTGTGGAAGAGAGTTCAGCATGAGCTGCGTCCTAGTGTGCCACTGGCTTTTCCAGTTTTTCAAGATAACCAGGGGCAAAGGTATCACAAACTTTTAGATTTTGAGACAATGAAATCCATGGCAGAGTCTGTCCACAATTATGGCACTACTGTGTCTTTTACAGTAGCACAGGTTGAGGCATTGAGTAGATCTGCCATGACGCCTAGTCACTGGAGTAGCTTAGCAAATGCCTGTCTCAATCCTGGGCAATATTTAGACTGGAAGTCAATTGTCACTGATCTGACACATAGTCAGGCCCGGGAGAACTCTGCCAATGGGCAGCCAGCATGGAGTGCAGATATGCTGTTAGGGCAAGGACAATGGGTAAATAATCAGACAGCATATCCTGTGGAAGTTTACACTCAAATAAACACCATAAATATTAGGGTTGGTGAGCCCTCCCCAAGAAGGGGGAGGTCTCAGGGAACCTAACCAAAATAATATATGGCAGCACTAAACAATTTTCTGACTTTGCTGCTCGAATGATGGATGGAGCAGGAAAAATTTTTGGCGATGTGGAAACCGCACTTCTGCTAGTAAAGCAATTAGTTTATGAGCAGTGTACAAAAGAGTGCCAGATGGCCACTGCACCTGTATGGGTACCTCAGTGGCCTCTGCTGAAAGAAAAATTGGAAGCAGCCCCTTCTATGGAATTGTTAGGATTAGCATTAAGTTTGTTAACCAAAGAATTAAAAGATAAAGATTTATTTATTGCTCCAGGGAAAATACAGAAGGGAGGAGCTATTGAATTTTTAGGAGCTATTATTCAGAAAGCCCTTGTTAGATCACAAAAGGTAGAAATTAGGATAAATTGCATAAGGACTTTAAATGATTTTCAAACATTGCTTGGAGATATAAATTGGATTCGGCTATATTTGAAATTATCACGCTTTGAGCTTAAACACTTATTGGATATTTTAGAGGGAAGCTCAGACCTTAATTCCCCATGACAACTAACCCCAGTGGCTCAGATAGCACTTCCATAGGTAGAGCAAGCAATTACTAGGGCACAGTTGGTGCGCTGTGATGAATCCAAGCCTATTTGGATGTGTATCCTCCCCACTTTAGGCTTTCCAACTTGTGTTATTTGGCAAGAAGGGCCTCTACTGTGGATTCATTCCAAATCTAAAGGGATGAGAACCTTGACCCACTGTCCATCCATGACGGATGAGGTTGCATTATTAGGCATTAAACAATCTATTACATCTTTTGTCAAGACACCTGACCAACTTATAGTTCCTTATACCAAAGAACAATTAGAAATATTGGCTGCCACTACCTCAGAATGGGCTATATTGGTTTGTGCCTTTTCTGGTACAATTGATAATCATTTGCCCAATAGTGAACTTTTAAGATTCGTAGTACAGCAGACTGTGGTGTTCCCTCGAATCACGTGGAAGCAATCCATGAGCAATGCCTTAACCATCTACACGGATGTGTTTAAGACTGGAAAAGGAGCCAAAATGGTGCAAGGAGGCACACCTGAAACTGTTGAGTGCTGTCTAAGTGCTCCCGAAATAGTAGAATGCCTAGTAGTTTTAGAGGTTTTTAAATGTTTTCCTGAGTCTTTCAATTTGCTATCTGATTCATAATATGTGGTGAATGCTGTTAAAAATTTAGAAATTGTTTCCTATATTAAACCCTCTAGTATGGTAGCCTCATTTTTAGCAGGAATATGAGTTGAGATATTGCATCGATCCAATTCCTTTTATATTACTCATATCTGAGCTCACTCTTTGTTATCTGGTCCTATGGAAAAAGCCATTGAACAAGTTGATCTGGCAATGTGCGCTTTTGTGTCATTGGACTCAGAAACACAAGCGCAAGAGTTTCATAGCTTATACCATGTTTCATCTGATGTATTAAGAACTAAATTTAAAATTTCTAGGGAGATAGCTAGGAATATTGTGAAAAGCTGTTCAACTTTTATGCAATTCTTGCCTGCTCAGAAAATAGGGGTTGATCCCAGAGGCATTTTTTCCACTTGAGATTTGGCAGATGGATGTAACCCATGATCCATCCTTTGGAAAGCTTCAGTATGTGCATGTCTCCACTGATACATGTTCTGGGGTAATGCATAAAAACACCACTTTCTGGGGAAAGTGTTCACTATGTCATTACCTACTGCCTTGAAGCTTGGGCTGCTTGGGGCAAGCCCGATACACTGAAAACAGACAATGGGCCAGCCTATTAATCTAAGAGTTTTGCCTCATTTTGTCACAAAATGCAAGTGAATCATATCACAGGTCTGCCCTATAATCCACAAGTTCAAGGGATAATAGAGTGTGCACATTGTACGCTCAAAAACTTCCTGCAAAAACAAAAGGTGGAATAGCCAAGAATTGCACCCCCAAACAAAGGCTCTCTTTTGCTTTATTCACTATAAATTTTCTAAATTTAAATGATAAAAAGGAAACCATTGCCAAAAGTTATTTGACATCAGAACCCAACAATCATGGCAAAGTTTTGTGGAAGGATGTACTTTCTAATCAATGACGAGGCCAGGATCGTGTTACCATTCGATCCAGTGGATCTTTATGTGTTTCTCCACAGAATCAGGAGCCAGTCTGGGTGCCATCAAGACTGATGAGATACATTGAGTATGACTCTAAGGATGATGCTGATATGGATACTCCTGACCATCTTCCCCCTGATTCAAGTGGAAAGTGAGAATTGGTCTATGGAGGAAGAAAAGATGATCCTCAAGCAAAAGTTCCAGATCACCCATTTGAATGCTTGAAGATTGGAGCCTGTTACACTTGGGGACTTTACTTCTTAGCTCACTTCTGCCCTTTTCTTTTTCAAGGAGTGTGCAGAAGTGGGAACCTTTGAAGTCTGCTGTTTATTTTAGATTGTTTTTTGCCTCTGGCTTGTTTGCCGTATACACATCAGAGTTTGTTATGAAAAGGTTCTACTCACTCAGAGCCTCTTAGCTGTTGATGCAGGGCACTCCCCCATAGCCTGGCTCTCTGCCCTTAGTGCCTTATAATGATTGCCCTTGCACAGAGAGGCTTTAGCTGCCAATGCACCTTTATAGGGAATCATTCTCCTCTGAGATGTCCTTTGCACCCTGCTGCCCTCATTGACCTTGCACACAGGAAGGTATCTCTGGGGTTTTGTCAGCAGAAAACAGCCTTTGAGTGGTGGGCACATCATGAGGTGAACACCTGTATGGCCTATATCCTGTCTGTGCCATTAGAAAAAGAAAAAAGGGAGATGTAGGGTGCAGTTGGCCTTTGCACAACTGGCTGGACCCCAGTAATTGCATCTCTGCTGCTTATGCTAATTAGGCCTCGAGTAGTGACCTATCCGATGTTATCCCTCAATATGCTACCGAGGTAGTACTTTGGAACTATCACCAGCTATATACTAATGATGTATTACTTTGGAACTTTCACCAGCTATATGCTAGTGAGGCATTACGTTGGGCACCAATCACACATCCCGGCTTCCCTATATAAGCAGGCTGCATTTCAGGCTTGGGGTATTCTTACCACCATTCTCAACTGAGCTGTACTCCAATAAAGTGTGATGTGAGATGAATCGTGCGTGTCTTGACTTGTCATTCTGCAGGCCAGATGGGGCTCGCAACACACACGCACTTTTACACAACATGCCCACAACAAGCCATGCCAACGTTGACTGAA
This sequence comes from Sigmodon hispidus, assembly GCA_004025045.1. Taxonomy (NCBI): domain Eukaryota; kingdom Metazoa; phylum Chordata; class Mammalia; order Rodentia; family Cricetidae; genus Sigmodon; species Sigmodon hispidus. The sequence continues at coordinate 16,661 of PVIH01014199.1, read as the reverse complement.
CACACCCACTTAGACTGACTATGCCCACAATGGGTGACCATGCCCTCTGCTGGACTCATTTGATCACATGTGTTTTTCACTTCAGCGGGAAAACACACATTTTTGTCCACAGAGCATTAATAGAGATGTTGCTTCCTCTATCATTTGAACAGATGTGTCTTTTTCTTCAATATCAATAGTCACATTTTGCTACCCAGATCATTAAGGGAGATGGTACTTCCTCTCCTCCTTTGAACACATGTGATTTTCTCTTAAGTGTTAATACAAAATTTTTCTTACAGAGAGCATCTAGAGTTGTTGCTTCCTCTCCACAATTGAACACATGTATTTTATTTTCATGTCAATACACATGTTTTATTACACAGAGCAATAAGAGAGATGTTGCTTTCTCTCCTCGTTTGAACACATGATTTTTCTCTTCAGCGTCAGAACAAACATTTTCTTACACACAGCATTAAGAGAGATGTTGCTTCCTCTCCCCATTTGAACACATGCTTTTCTCTTCAGAGTCAATACTCATGTTTGGTTACAAAGAGCATTAAGAGAGATGTTGAGTCCTCCACTTGTTTAAACACATGTGTTTTTCTCCTCAGCATCAATACACATGTTTTCTTACATAGAGCATTAAGAGTGATGTTGCTTTCACTCCTCCTTTGAACACTTTAGTTTTTCTCCTCAGCGTCAATATTCACATTTCCTTACACAAAGCATTAAGAGAGATGTTGTTTCCCCTCCTCGTTTAATCACATGTGTTTTTGTCTTCAGCCTCTATACACATGTTTTCTTACATAGAGCATTATGAGAGATGTTGCTTCTCTCCTCCTTTGAACGCATATTTTTTTAAAGCATCTATATACACACTTTCTTACACAGAGCAATAAGAGAGAGTTGCTTCCTTGCTTTGTTTGAACACACGTTTTTTTCTCTTCTGCATGGATACACACATTTTATTACACAGAGCATTAAGAAACATGTTACACCCTATACTTTCCTCTTTGACTGGCCATGTCCACTTTGATTGGCCACAAAAACTTTGACTTAATAAGACCACACCAGCCACGCACACTTTGACTGGCTAAAGGCACTTTGAATGTGCATGGCCACACTGGTTCACTGCCACTTTGTCTCACCATGCCCAAACCAAGCCATACCAACTTTGATTGAACACACCCACTTAGACTGACCATGCCCACTATGGCTGACCTCGCCTTCTTCTGGCCTTATTTGAACACATGTGTTTTTCACTTCAGCGGGAAAACACTTATTTTCATCCACAGAGCATTACTAGAGATGTTGCTTCCTTGATCTTTTGAACAGATGTTTTTTTTTTCTTCAATATCATTATTCACATTTTGCTACCCAGAGCGTTAATGGAGCTGGTGCTTCCTCTCCTCTTTTAAAGACATGTGCTTTTCTCTTCAGTGTTAATACACAACTTTTCTTACACAGAACATAAAAAAGTATGTTGCTTCGGCTCCTCGTTTGAACACTTGTATTTTATTTTCAATGTCAATACACATGTTTTCTTACACAGAGCATTAATAGAGATGTTGCTTCCTCTATCGTTTCAACAGATTTTTTTTTCTTCAATGTCAATAGTCATGTTTTGCTACCCAGAGCTTTAAGGGAGATGGTGCTTCCTATCCTCCTTTGAACACATGTGTTCTTCATTTCTGCATCAATACTCATGTTTGCTAACAAAGAGCATTAAGAGAGAAGTTGAATGCACTCCTAGCTCACACACGTCTTTTTCTCTTCAGCTTCCATTCACAAGTTTCCTTACACAGAGCATTAAGAGAGATGTTGAGTCCTCTACTTGTTTAAACACATGTGTTTTTCTCCTCACCATCAATACACATGTTTACTTACACAGATCATTAAGAGAGATGTTTCCTCTCCTCCTTTGAACACATGTGTTTTTGTCTTCAGCTTCTATACATGTTTTCTTACATAGAGCATTTAGAGAGATTTTGCTTCTACTTCTCCTTTGAAAACATGTGGTTTTCTCCTCAGCATCCATACACACATTTTCTTACACAGAGCATTAAGTGAGATGTTGCTTCCTTTCCATGTAGGAACACATGTGTTTTTGTTTTCAACATCAATACACACATTTTCTTACACGAAATATTAAAGGTTTTGAGCACTCTCATTGTTTAAACACAGGGTTTTTTAGTCTTCAGTGTCCATAAACATGTTTTCTTACACAGAGCCTTAATAGAGATGATGCTTTCTGTCCTTGTTTGATCACAATGCTTTTTTCTTCAGCATTTATACACACACTATTTTATACAGAGCATTAAGAGTGATGTTGCTCCCTTGCTTCATTTGAACATATGTGTTTTTCTCTTCTGCATCTATACACACATTTTCTTACACAGAGCATTAAGAAACATGTTTACTTCCTTTACTCTCCACATTGATGGGCCATACCCACTTTGTTTGGCAACACCCATTTTGACTTATCATACCAACACTAAGCCATACACACTTTGACTGGCCATGGCCACTTTGAATGACCACCCCAGACCGGGTCACAGCCACGTTGTCTGACAATGGCCACACAAAGCCACGCTTACTTTGACTAAAATAGTGGGCTTGGTTTTTAGTGGGCATGGTCAGTCCAAGTGGGTGTGGTCAATCAAATAAAGTGTGAAATGTTGTAGCCATGGTCAAAGTGGCTGTGGACAGGCAAAGTGGATGTGTTCTGTCAAAGTAAACATGACTTGGTGTTGGCACGATCATACAAATTGGTAATGATGTGGTGTGGGCCTGGTCTTTCATAGTGGCCATGGCCAGTAAAAGTGGGCATGGGTTGGTGTGGGTGTGTTATGTCAAAGTGGGTGTGGCCAATCAAAGTAGTCATGGCCCATCAAAGTGGGGAGTATCAGAAGTAACATGTTTCTTAATGCTCTGTGTAAGACAATGTTTGTATCGACACTGAAGATAAAAACACTTGTGTTTAAACAAGGAGTGGAAGCAACATCACTCTAAATGCTTTGTGTAAGAGAGGGTGAATTGATGCTGAACAGAAAGACACATGTGTTCAAACAAAGCAAGGAAGCAACATCTATTTTAATGCCCTGTGTAAGAAAGTGTGTGTATGGATGCTGAATAAAAAATCATATGTGATCAAATGAGGATAGAAAGCAAAATCTCTCTTAATACTCTGTGTAAGAAAACATGTGTTTTGATGTTTTGGAGAAAAATACATGTGTTAGATTAAGGAGAGGAAGCAACACCTCTCTTAATGCTCCATGTAGGAAATCATGTGTATGGGCCCAGAAGATAAAAATACATGTGTTTAAACAAGGAAAGGGCTCAACATCTCTCTTAATGCTCTGTGTAAGAATATGTGTGTATTGATGCTGAAGACAAAAGCATATGTGTTCAAACAAGGAAAGGAAGCAACATCTCTCTTACTGCTCTATGTAAAATAATGTATGTATGGACGCTGATGAGAAAAATACATGTGTTCAAACTAGGAGAAGAGGCAATATCTCTCTAAATGCTCTGTGTAAAAAAATGTGTATAGACGCTGAAGTCAAAACACATGTTCAAATGAGGAGTGGAGGCAACATCTCTCTTAATGCTCCGTGTAAGAAAACTTGAGTATTAACAATGATGAGAAAAACACATGTGTTTAAACAAGTAGAGGACTCAACATCTCACTTAATACTCTTTGGGCATGGTCAGTCTAAGTGGGGATGTACAGTCAAAGTTTGTGTGGCTTCGTGTGGGTGTGGTGTGTCAAAGTGTGTGTGCTCTGTCAAATTGGACGTGTGAAAAGTGTGTGTGGCCAGTGAAACATGGCATGGCAATTCATAGTGGGCTTGTTTAATTAAAGTGTTCGAGGCTTGGTGTGAGAGCATTCAGTCAATGTGTGTGTGCCATGTTGTGGTCAGTCAAAGTGTTCATTTCCAGTCACAGTGGGTTTGGTTTGGTGTGGCTGTGGTCAGTCAAATTGGGCGTGGGCAGTCAAACTTTGCAGGGCTTGGTGTGGGCATGATAAGTCAGTGTGGGTGTGGCCAATCAAAGTTGGCATGGTCTGTTGTGTTCGTGGTCAATCATAGTGGCCGTGGTCAGTCAAAATGGGAGTGGTTTGGTGTAGACGTGGTCAGTAAAAGTGGGTGAGGTCAATCAAACAAGGCGTGGCATGTTGTGACTGTGGTCACAGTGGCTGTGGACAGTCAAATTGGGCGAGTTCAGTCAAAATAAGCATGGCTTGGTGTGGGCATGGTCAGACAAAGTGGCCATGATCTGGTATGGCCATGGTCATTCAAGTGGCTGTGGCCAGTCAAACTGTTCATGGCTTGTTGTGGGCATGGTAAGTCAAAGTGCGTGTGGCCAATCAAAGTGGGCATGGCCTGTCAAAGTGTAAAGTATAGGAAGTAACTTGTTTCTTAATGCTCTGTGTAAGAAAATGTGTGTAACGACACTGAAGATAAAACACATGTGTTTAAACAAGGAGAGGAAGCAACATCTCTCTAAATTCTGTGAGTAAGAAATTGTGTGTATGGACGCTGTAGGAAAATACATATGTGATCAAACGAAGACAGAAAATAACATCTCTCTTAATGCTCTGTGTAAGAAAACATGTGTATTGATGTTTAGGAGAAAAAAGCATGTGTCAGATTAAGGAGAGGAAGCAACACCTGTCTTAATGCTCTGTGTAGGAAAACATGTGTATGGGCGCTAAAGATGAAAACACATGTGTTTAAAAAAGGAGAGGGCTCAACATCTCTCTTAATGCTCTGTGTAAAAAAAGGTGTGTAGGGACGCTGAAGACAAAAACACATGTGTTCAAACAAGGAAAGGAAGCAACATCTCTCTTAATGCTCTATGTAATAAAATGTGTGTATTGATGCTGAAGAGAAAAAAACGTTTGCAAACTGGAGTGGATGCAACATCTCTCCTAATGCTCTTAGTAAGCAAATGTGAGTATTGACACTGAAGAGAAAAACACTTGTGTTCTAAGGAGGAGAGGAAGAAACATCTCTCTTAATGTTCTTTGTAAAAAAGTATTTGTACTGATGCTGAAGAGAAAAATGCATGTTTTCAAACGAGGAGGGAATACAACATCTCTCTTAATGCTCTGTATAAGAAAACGTGTATAGATGATGAAGAAAAAAACACATGTGTTCAAACTAAGACAGTAGGCAACTTCTTTCTTAATTCTCTATGTAATAAAATGTGTGCATTGACACTGAAGTGAAAAACAAATACTTTTAAACAAGTACAGGACTCAAATCTCTCTTAATGCTCTGTGTAAAAAAACATGTGTAGTGACGCTGAAGAGAAAAAGATGTGTGCAAACTAGGAGTAGAGGTAACATCTCTCTTAATGCTATTTGTAAGCATACGTGAGTAATGTCGCTGAAGAGAAAAACACATGTGTTCAAAGGAGGAGAGGAAGCAACATCTCTCTAAATGCTGTGTGTAAGAAAATGTTTGTACTGATGCTGAAGAGAAAAATGCATGTGTTCAAACGAGGAGAGAAAGCAACATCTCTCTTATTGCCCTGTGTAAGAAAACATGTGTATTGACATTGAAAATAAAATACATGTGTTCAAACGAGGAGAGGAAGCAATATCTCTTTTTATGCTTTCTTTAAGAAAAATTGTTCAGTAATGCTGAAGAGAAAAACACAAGTTTTCAAAGGAGGAGAGGAAGCACCATCTCCCTTTTTGCTCTGGGTAGCAAAACGTGACTATTGATGTTGAAAAAAAATACATTTGTTCAAATGATAGAGGAAGCAATATCTCTATTAATGCTCTGTGGAAGAAAACGTGTGTTTTCCCGCTGTAGTGAAAAATATATGTGTTCAAATGAGGCCAGAAAAGGGCAGGGACAGCCATTGTGGTCATGGTCAATCTAAGTGGGTGTATTCAGTCAAAGTTGGCATGGCTGATGTGGGCATGGTATGTCAAAGTGGATGTGCTCTGTCAAAGTGGTTGTGGACATGAAAAGTGTGTGTGGCCATTTAAACTGGACGTCACCAGGCATAGTGGGCTTATTTAATTAAAGTATTCGTGGCCTAGTATGAGCACATTCTGTCAATGTGGGCATGGCATGTTGTGGCTATGGTCAGTCAAATTGTCCATGTCCAGTCACAGTGGCCGTGTGCAGTCAATGTGAGTGTGGCTTGGTGTGGGCATGGTCAGACAAAGTAGCTGTGACCTGTTGTAGCCATTGTCAGTCAAAGTGTGCATGGCCAGTGGAATTGGGCTTGGTTAATTAAAGTGTTTGTGGCCTGGTGTGGGCATGATCAATCCAAATTGGTGTTGCCTGTTGTGGTCTTGGTCATTCATAGTGGCTGTTGCCAGTCAATGTGGGCATGGATTTGTGTGGGCGTGGTCAGTCAAAGTCGATGTGGTCAATCAAAATATGCATGTCATGTTGTAGCCGTGGTCACAGAGGCCGTGGACAGTCAAAGTTGGGAGTTCAGTCAAATTGGGTGTGCATTGGTATGGCAATGTTCTGTCAACATTGACGGGGCCAGTTAAAGTGGGTGTTGTCAGTCCCTGTTCACGTGGACAGTCAAAGTAGGCACGGTCAGTCACTGTGTGCATGAACAGTCCATTTTGTCATGGCTTGATGTGGGCATGGATCACCAAAGTGGGCATGACCAATCAAAGATTGTATGGTCAGTCAAACTGGACATGGTCTGTCAACATGGGCATGACCAGTCAAAGTGGGCATGTTCGGTCACTTGTACTTGGTTGGTCAAAGTGTGCTTGGTATTGTGTGCGCGTGGTAAGTCAAAGTTTTCATGGCCAGTTGAGTTGGCATGGCCAGTCAAAGTGGGTGTGGAATTATGTGGTCATTCATTGTGGCCATGGAAAGTGAAAGTGGGCGTGGTTTTGAATGGGCATGGTCAGTCAAATTGGGTGTGGTCAATCAAAGAAAGTGTGACATGTTGTGGCCGTGGTCAAAGTGGACGTGGACAGGCAAAGTGGGCAAGTTCTGTCAAAGTAAGCATTGTTTGGTGTGGGCATGGTCAGACAAAATTGTAATGATCCAGTGTGAGACTGGTCATTCATCGTGGCTGGGGCCAGTAAGTGGTTGTGGCTTGGTGTGGGTGTGTTATGTCAAAGTGGGTGTGGCCAATCAAAGTTGTCATGGCTCATCAAAATGGAGAGTATAGGAAGTAACATGTTTCTTAATGCTCTGTGTAAGAAAATGTTTGTATTGACACTGAAGATAAAAAACACTTGTGTTTAAACAAGGAGTGGAAGCAACATCACTCTAAATGCTTTGTGTAAGAGAGGTTGTATTGATGCAGAACAGAAAAACACATGTGTTCAAATGAAGCAAGGAAGCAACATCTATCTTAATGCCCTGTGTAAGAAGTTGTGTGAATGGATGCTGAATAAAAAATCATATGTGATCAAATGAGGCAAGAAAGCAACATCACTCTTAATGCTTTGTGTAAGAAATCATGTGTTTAGATGTTTAGGTGAAATATACATGTGTTAGATTAAGGAGAGGAAGCAACACCTCTCTTAATGCTCTTTGTAGGAAAACATGTGTACTGGACCTGAAGATAAAAACAAATGTGTTTAAACAAGGAGAGGGCTCAACATCTCTCTTAATACTTGTGTAAGAATATGTGTCTATTGACACTGAAGACAAAAACATATGAGTTCAAACAAAGAAAGGAAGCAACAACTCTCTTAATGCTCTATGTAAAATAACGGGTATAGACACTGAAGACACAAAAAAGCATGTGTTCAAATGAGGAGTGGAGTCAACATCTCTCTTAATGCTTTGTGTAAGAAAACACGAGTATTGACACTGAACAGTAAAACACATGTGATCAAACAAAGAGAGGATGCAACTTCTATCTTAATGCTCTGTGTAAGAATATGTGTCTATTGACAATGAAGACAAAAACATATGTGTTCAAACAAGGAAAGAAAGCAACAACTCTCTTAATGCTCTATGTAAAATAACGTGTATAGACGCTGAAGACTAAAACACATGTGTTCAAATGAGGAGTGGAGTCAACATCTCTCTTAATGCTTTGTGTAAGAAAACACGAGTATTGACACTGGAGAGTAAAATACATGTGATCAAATGAAGAAAGGATGCAACTTCTCTCCTAATGCTCTGTTTAAAAAAAATGTGTGTATTGATGCTGAAGAGAAAAAGATGTGTGTTCAAAGGAGGAGAGGAAGCACCATCTCCCTTAATGCTCTGGGTAGCAAAACGTGACTATTGACATTGAGGAAAAAAACACATCTGTTCAAACAATAGAGGAAGCAACATCTCTATTAATGCTCTGTGGAAGAAAACGTGTGTTTTCCCACTGAAGTGAAAAACACATATGTTCAAATGAGGCCAGAAGAGGGCGTGGTCAGCCATTGTGGGCATGGTCAGTCTAAGTGGTTGTGATCAGTCAAATTTGGCATGACTTGGTGAGGGCATGGTCAGACAAAGTGGCCGTGACCTGGTGTGGCCATGGACATTCAAAGTGGCTAAGGCCAGTCAAAGTGTGCATGGCTTGGTGTGGTCTTGATAAGTCAAAGTTGTTGTGGCCAATCAAAGTGGGTGTGGCCTGTCAAAGTGAAAGTATACGAAGTAACATGTTTCATAATGGTCTGTGTAAGAAAATGTGTGTATCAATGCAGAAAAGAAAAACACATGTGTTCAAACGTATCAAGGAAGCAACATCTCTATTAATGCTCTGTGAAAGAAAATGTGTGTATGGATGCTGAAGACAAAAAAATCCATATGTGTTCAAACGAGGAGAGCAGCAACATCTGTCTTAACCTCTGTGTAAGAAAATATGTATATTGATGATTAGGAGAAAAACACATGTGTTAGATTAAGAAGAGGAAGCAACATCACTCTTAATGCTCTGTGTAAGAAACAATGTGTATGGGCACTGAAGATTAAAACACCTGTTTTTGTGCAAGGAGAGTGCTCCACATCTCTCTTAATGCTCTGTGTAAGAAAACATGTGTATGGACGCTAAAGACAAAAACACATGTGTTCAAACAAGGACAGGAAGCAACATCTCTCTTAAAGCTCATTGTAAGAAAACTTTTGTATGGATGGTGACAAGTAAAACAAATGTGTTCAAATGAGGAGTGGAAGCAACATCTCTCTTAATGCTCTATGTAAGAAAACATGTGTATAGTCACTGAAGACAAAAACACATGTTTTCAAACGAGGAGAGGAAACAACATCTCTCTTAATGTTATGTGTAAGAAAATGTGTGCATTGACGCTGAAGAGAAAACACATGTGTTTAAACAAGTAGAGGACTCAACATCTCTCTCAATGCTCTGTGTAAGAACATGTGTGTATAGAGGCTGAAGAGTAAAGATGTGTGCAAACTAGGAGTGGAGGCAGCATCTCTCTTAATGCTCTCTGTAAACAAATGTGAGTATTTACACTGAAGAGAAAAACACATGTGTACAAAGAAGGAGAAGAAGCATCATCTCTCTTAATGCTGTGTGGAAGATAAAGTTTGTACTGATGCTGAAGAGAAAAAAGCATGTGTTCAAAAAAGGAGAGAAAACAACTTCTCTATTATTTTCTGTGTAACAAAACATTTGTACTGACATTGAAAATAAAATACATGTGTTCAAATGAGGAGAGGAAGCAACATCCATTTTTATGCTCTGTGTAAGAAAAGTTGTGTATTCACGCTGAAGAGAAAAGCACATGTGTTCAAAGGAGGAGAGGAAGCACCATGTCCCTTAATGTTCTGGGCAGCAATACATGACTATTGACATTGAAGAAATAAACACATCTGTTAAAATGATAGAGGAAGCAACATCTCTATTAAAGCTCTGTGGAAGAAAATGTGTGTTTTCTCACTGAAGTGAAAAACACATGTGTTCAAATGAGGCCAGAATTGGGCGTGGTCTGCCATTGTGGGCTTGGTCAGTCTAAGTGGGTGTGTTCAGTCAAATGTGATGTGGCTTGGTGTGGGCGTCAAGTGACAACGTGGTTGTGCACTGTCAAAGTGGGCATGGACATGAAAAGTGTGTGTGGCCAGTCATAGTGGCTTGTTTAATTAAATTATTCCAGGCCTGGTTTCAGCATATTCAGTCAATGTGGGCTAGGATCTTGTGGCCATAGTCAGTCAAATTGTTAATGTCCAGTCACAGTGGCCTGTGCAGTCAAAGTAAGCATGCCTTGGTGTGAGCGTGGTCAGACAAAGTGGGTGTGACCTTTATAGCCGTGGTCAGTAAAAGTGTGCATGGTCAGTCAAAATTGGTTTGATCAATTAAAGTGGTTTTGGCCTGGTGTGGGCTTGATCAAAGTGGGTGTGGCCTGTTGTGGTCGTGGTCATTCCCAGTGTCCGAGGCCAGTCAAAGTGTCCATGTTCGATCACTTGTACATTGTCAGTCAAAGTGTGTGGTATTGTGTGGGAATGGTCAGTCAAAGTTGGCATGGTCAGTCAAAGTGGGCATGGTATTATGTGGGCATGGTCAGTCAAAATGTGAGTGGCATGCTGTGGCCATGGTCAGTCAAAGTGTCTGTGGCCAGTCTAAGTGGCCTTATTCACTCAAAGAAAGCGTGGCTTGGTTTGGGCATGGTCAGACAAAGTGGCCGTGACACGGTGTGGACATGGATATTCAAAGAACCTATGGCCAGTCAAAGTGTGCGGGGCTTGGTGAGGTCGTGTTAAGAAAAGGGATTGTGGCCAATCATAGAGGGTATGGCCTGTCAATGTGAAAAGTATAGGAAGTAACATGTTTCTTAATGCTCTGTGTAAGAAAATGTGTGTATCGATTCAGAAGAGAAAAACACATGTGTTCAGACAAAGCAAGGAAGCAACATCTCTCTTAATGCTCTGTGTAAGAAAGTGTGTGTATGGACACTGCAGTAAAAACATGTGTGCAAATGAGGAGAAAAGGAATATCTCTCTTAATGCTCTGGGTAAGAAATCATGTGTATGGGCGCTAAAAATAAAAACGCCTGTGTTTAAACAAGGAGAGGGTTCAACATCTCTCTTAATGGTCTGTGTAAGAAAACGTGTGTATGGACACAAAAGTCAAAAACACATGTGTTCATAGAAGGAAAGGAAGCAACATCTCTCTTAATGCTTTTTGTAAGAATACGTATGTATGGACGCTGTCGAGAAAACAAAATGTGTTCAAACAAGGAGTGTAAGCCACATTTCTCTTAATGTTCTATGTAAGAAAACGTGTATAGACACTGAAGACAAAAACACATGTGTTCAAAGGAGGAGAGGAAACAACATCTCTCTTAATGCTCTGTGTAAGTAAACGTGTGTATTGATGCTGAAGAGAAAACACATGTGTTTAAGCAAGTAGAGGACTCAACATCTCTCTTAATGCTCTGTGTAAGAAAACGTGTGTATCGACACTGAAGAGTAAAGATGTGTGCAAACTAGGAGTGGAGGCAACATCTCTCTTAATGCTCTTTGTAAACAAATGTGAGTATTGATGCTGAAGAGAAAAACACATCTGTTCAAAGGAGGAGAGGAAGCATCATCTGACTTAATGCTGTGTGTAAGAAAATGTTTTTATTGATGCTGAAGAGAAAAATGCATGAGTTCAATCAAAAAGAGAAAGCAACATCTCTCTTATTTCTGTGTATTGACATTGAAAATAAAATACATGAGTTCAAACGAGGAGTGGAAACATCATCACTTTTTATGCTCTGTGTAAGAAAAGTTGTTTATTAACTCCGTAGAGAAAAGCATATGTGTTCAAAGGAGTAGAGGAAGCACCATCTCCCTTAATGTTCTGGGTAGCAAATCGTGACTATTGACATTGAAGAATAAAACACATCTCTTCAAACAATAGAGGAAGCACCATCTCTATTAATGTTCTGTGGAAGAAAATGTGTGATTTCCCGCTGAAGTGAAAAACACATGTGTTCAAATGAGGCCAGAAGAGGGTGTTGTTAGTCATTGTGCCATGGTCAGTCTAAGAGGGTATGTTCAGTCAAAGTTGGCCTGGCTTGGTGTGGGCATCTTGGGGCAAAGTGGGTGTGCTATGTCAAAGAGGGCGTGGATTTACAATGTATGTGTGGCCAGTCAAGGTGGACGTGGCCAGTCATAATGGGCTTGTTTAATTAAAGTATTCATGGCCTGGTGTGAGCATATTCAGTCATATTTTGCGTAGCATCGTGAGACCATGGTCATTCAAATTGTCCATGTCCAGTCACAGTGGATTTGTGCAGTCAAAGTAAGTGTGCCTTGGTGTGGGCGTGGTCACACAAAGTGGCAATGGCCTGCTGTAGCCGTGGTCAGTCAGAGTGTACCTGGGCAGTTGAAATGGCTTTGTAAATTAAAGTGGTTCTGGCCTGGTATTGGTGTGATCAATTATAGTGGGGGTGGCCTGTTGTGGTCGTTGTCTTTCACAGTGTCCGTGGCCACTCAAAGTGTGCATGTTCGATCACTTCTGTGTGGTTGGTCAAAGTTTGTGTGGTATTGTGTGGGCATGGTCAGTCACAATGTGTATGGTATTGTCTGGGCATGGTCAGTGAAACTAGATGTGGCCAATTGGGCTTTTTTAATTAAAGTATTCATGGCCTGGTGTGAGCAAGGTCAGTCAATGTGTGAGTGGCATGTTGTGGCCGTGGTCAGTCAAAGTGTCTGTAGCCAGTAAAATTTGCCTTATTCAGTCAAAGTAAGCATGGCTTGGTGTGGGCATGGTCAGACAAAGTGGCCATGACCCTGTTTGGTAATGGACATTCAAAGTTGCTGTGGCCAGTCAAAGTGTGCATGGCTTGGTGTAGTTGTGTTAAGTCAAAGTGGTTGTGGCCAATCAAAGTGGGCGTGGCCTGTCACAGTGGAGAGTATAGGTAGTAACATGTTTCGTAATACTCTGTGTAAGAAAATGTGTGTATCAATGCAGAAGAGAAAAACACATGTGTTCAAACAAAACCAGGAAGCAACATCTCTCTTAATGCTCTGTGTAAGAAAGTGTGTTTTTGGACACTGAAGAAAAAACATATGTGTGCAAACGAGGAGAAAAGGAACATCTCTCTTAATGCTCTGTGTAAGAAAACATGTGTATGGGTGCTAAAGATAAAATCGCCTGTGTTTAAACAAGGAGAGGGCTCAATATCTCTCTTAATGCTCTGTGTAAGAAAACATGTGTATGGACACTGAATATAAAAACACATGTGTTCATAGAAGGAAAGGAAGCAACATCTCTCTTCATGCTCTTTGTAAGAAAATGTGTGTATGGACACTGACGAGAAAAAAAATGTGTTCAAACAAGGAGTATAAGCCACATCTCTCTTAATGTTCTATGTAAGAAAACAAGTGTATAGATGTTGAAAACAAAAACACATGTGTTCAAATGAGGAGAGGAAACAACATCTCTGTTTATGCTCTGTGTAAGTAAACAAGTGTATTGACGCTGAAGAGAAAAACACATGTGTTTAATCAAGTAGAGGACTCAACATCTCTCTCAATGCTCTGTGTAAAAAACATGTGTATTGATGTTGAAGAGAAAAAGACGTGTGCAAGCTAGGAGTGGAGGCAACATTTTAGTTAATGCTCTTTGTATGCAAACATGAGTATTGACGCTGAAGAGAAAAGCACATGTGTTCAAAGGTGGAGAGAAAACAACATCTCTCTTAATGCTGTGTGTAAGAAAATGTTTGTACTGATGCTGAAGTGAAAGATTCATGTGTTTAAACACGGAGAGAAAACAACATCTCTCTTATTGCTCTGTATAAGAAAACATGTGTATTGACATTGAAAATAAAATACATGTGTTCAAAAGAGGAGAGGAAGCAACATCTCTTTTATGCTCTGTGTAAAAAAAGTTGTGCATTAACGCTGAAGAGAAAAACTCATGTGTTCAAAGGAGGAGAGGATGGAGCATCTCCCTCAATGTTCTAGGTAGCAAAATGTGACTATTGATGCTGAAGAAAAAAACACATCTGTTCAAACGATAGTGGTAGCAACATCTCTGTTAATGCAATGTGTAAGAAAACATGTGTATGGGCGCTGAAGAAAAGAGCATCTGTGTTTAAACAAAGAGAGTGTTCAACATCTCTAATCCTCTGTGTAAGAAATTGTGTGTATTTTTGCTGAAGACAAAGACACATGTGTTTAAACAAGGAAAGGAAGCAATATCTCTCTTAATACTCAGTGTAAGAAAATGTGTGCATGAATGCTGAGGAGAAAAAAAATGTGTTCAAACAAGGAGTGTAAGCAACATCTCTCTTAATGCTCTGTGTAAGAAAACATGTGTATAGGGTCTGAAGACAAAAACACATGTGTTCAAACGAGGAGAGGAAACATCTCTCTTAATGCTCTGTGTAAGAAAACATGTGTATTGACGCCGAAGAGAAAAACACATGAGTTTAAAAAAGTAGAGGACTGAACATCTCTATTAATGATCTGTGTAAGAAAATGTGTGTATTGAACCTGAAGAGAAAATGTCGTGTGAAAACTAGCAGTGGAGGCAACATCTATCTTAATGCTCTTTGTAAGCAAACATGAGTATTGATGCTGAAGTGAAAAACATGTGCTCAAAGGAGGAGTGGAAGCACTATCTCCCTTAATGTTCTGGGTAGCAAAACGTGACTATTGATGTTGAAGAATAAAACACATCTGTTCAAATGATAGAGGAAGTAACATCTCTATTAATGCTCTGTGGAAGAAAACATGTGTTTTCCTGCTGAAGTGAAAAACACATGTGTTCAAATGAGGCCAGTAAAGGGCGTGGTCAGCCATTGTGAGCGTGGTCAGTCTAAGTGGGTGTGTTCATTCAAATTTGGCTTGGCTTGGTGTGGGCTTGGAGCACCAAAGTGGGCATGGCCAGTCAAAGTTTGTATGGTCAGTCAGAATGGGTGTGGTTTGTCAAAGTGGGCATGGACATGAAAAGTGAATATGTCCAGTCGAAGTGGGCTTGCTTAATTAATGTATTTGTGGCCTGGTGTGAGCGTATTCAGTCAATGTGGGCTTGGCATGTTGTGGCCATGGTCAGTCATAGGGTCCATGTCCAGTCACAGTGGCCTTATGCAGTCAAAGTAAGTGTGCCTTGGTGTGGGCGTGGTCATACAAAGTGGCTGTGTCATGTTGTAGTCATGGTCAGTGAAAGTGTGCATGGCCATTTGAAATGGGCTTGGTCAATTAAAGTGGTTGTGGCCTTGTGTGGGCATGATCAATCAAAGTGGGAGTGGCCAGTTTTGGTCATGGTCATTCAAAGTGGCCCTTGACAGTCAAACTTGGCATGGTTTGGTGTGCGTGTGGTCAGTCAAAGTGGGTGTGGTCAATCAAAGAAGACTTGGCATGTTGTGGCCATGGTCACAATGGTTGTGGACAGTCAAAGTGGGCGAGTTCAGTCTAAGTGGGCATGGCTTTGTGTGGGCATGTTCAGTCAACATTGGCGTAGCCAGTTAACGTGGGTTAGGTCAGTCACTGTGTGCATGACCAGTCCATGTTGGCATGGCTTGGTGTGGGTATGGAACACCAAAGTCGGCGTGGCCAGTCATAGTTTGTATGGTCAGTCAAAATAGTTGTGGTCTGTCAAAAAGGGCGTGGCCAGTTAAATTGTTTGTGTTCAGTCACTTGTGTGTGGTCTATCAAAGTGTGCATGGTATTGTGTGGGTGTGGTGAGTCAAAGTGGTCATGGCCAGTCAAATTTCACATGGCTGATCAAAGTGGGTGTGGTATTGTGTGGGAGTGGTCATTCATAGTGGACTTGGCCAGTAAAATTGGGCGTAGTTTGGTATGTGCACTGTCAGTCCAAGTGGTTGTGGTCAATCAAAGAAAGCATGGCATGTTGAAGACATGGTCAAAGTGTCCGTGGACATCAAAGAGGGTGAGTTCTCTCAAAGTAGGTGTGGCCAGTCAAAATTGGCATGGCAGGTCAAAGTGGGCATGGTATTCTGTGTCCATGGTAAGTCAAACTGGACTTGGTGAAAGTGGGCTTGTTTAATTAAAGTATTCATGGCCTGGTGTGAGCATGGTCAGTCAATGTGTGTGTGGCCAGTGAAAGTGGTCTTATTCAGTCAAAGTAAGTGAGGCTTGGTGTGGGCATGGTCAGACAAAGTGGCCGTGATCTGGTGTGGCCGTGGTCATTCAAAATGGCCATGGCCAGTCAAAGTGGGCATGGCTTAGTGTGGGCCTGGTAAGTCAAAGTGGACTTGGCTCATCAAAGTGGAGAGTATAGGAAGTAATATGTTTAGTAATAGCCTGTGTATGAAAATGTGAGTATTGATGCTGAAGATAAAAACACATGTATTTAATCAAGGAGAGCAAGCAGCATCTCTCTAAATGCTTTGTGTAAGAGAGCTTATATTGATGCTGAAGAGAAAAACACATGTGTTCAAACGAAGAAAGGGAGCAACATTGCTCTTAATGCTCTGTGTAAAATAGTGTATGTATAAACGTTGAATTAAAAAACATTGTGATAAAACGAGAACAGAAAGCAACATCTCTCTTAAGGCTCTGTGTAAGAAAACGTGTGTATTGATGTGTAGGAGAAAAACACGTGTAAGATTAAGGAGAGGAAGCAACAGCTCTCTTAATGCTCTGTGTAAGAAAACGTGTATGGACGCCGAAGACTAAAACAACCTGTGTTTAAACAATGAGAATGCTCAAAATCTCTAAAATTTTATGTAAGAAAATGTGTGTATTGACGCTGAAGACAAAAACACATGTGTTCAAACAAGGAAAGGAAGCAACATCTCTCTTAATGCTCTGTGT